>PVJS01021258.1:0-31665 GCA_004027185.1 Glis glis
AAAAAAAAAAAAAAAAAAAAAAAAAAAAAAAAAAAAAAAAAAAAAAAAAAAAAAGAAATTGTTCTTAGAGCCTGGCATAGTGGTGCACACCTGTAATCCCAGCTACTCTGGAGGCTGAGTCAGGAGGATAGCAAGTTCAAGGCCAGCCTGGGCAACTTAGCAAGACTTTGTCTCAAAATGAATGAATGAATGAATGAATGAATGAATATAAATAAATAAATGAATAAGTAATGCTGGGTATATAGCTCAGTGGTAGAGCACCCCTGGGTTCAATACTAGCATGAAAGAAAGAGAGAAAAGGAAGGAAGGAAGGAAGGAAGGAAGGAAGGAAGGAAGGCTGCCAGGTAGGGGTTGTGGTACATTCCTGTAATCACAGTACTTGGGAGGCTGAGACAGGAGGATCACAGGTTTGAGGACAGCCTTAGCAAAGTAGTGAGGCTTTCAGAAGCCTAGCAAGATCCTGTTTTCAAACAAACAAAAATAATTTTTAAAAAATGGGGGGCTAGGGGTTTAGCTCAGTGGTAGAATGCCCCTGGGCTCAATCAAAAGAAAGAACGAAGGAACAAAAGAAAGAAAGAGAGGAAGGAAGGGAAAGTTAGTTGTTGGATAAGCCTGAATGGAAATCCTGAAGTTGAGTTTAACTATTTACACAAGCTCTGAGTGGGTTGCTAGAAGGCTGAGGATGAAGTCCTTGGGTTAGAGGCATGGCTTTGTGAGTCTCAGCACTAAAGTGAAATTGTAAACATCAATCAACTTGTGAGCTTAAGGTCAGGAACACAGAAGCCAATAAAAGACCTAGTAGAACTGAAGTGAGATGCCAGAGTTCCTGGGAGAAAACACATTAGCAGATACCTAAGAGAGCTATTTGGTACTTTAAATATCTCTTTAAACCTATGGTCCTCATGCCTGAATCTAGTTCTGGAAAATACTTCTTTTCCAACAATTTTTTTTCCTCATAGAGGTCTAAATGAGTTATCATGCAGAGGGAAAAAATAACTCTCTATAAAATATATTTAATAAATGCTAAACATTATATGAATAATAATTCCCCCACTGACAGTTAACAATCTTGATTTGCTGCAGTTAGAAATCTACAAATACATTGAGCTTTACTGAATCTTTGAAACAAGTTACTGATGATCATGAATTTTCTGACACTGAAGCCAACCTGAGCTCTCCTCCTGCAGTTTTATGAAAGTAAATGGGGTCTGTTTATTATAAGTCTATTTAGGAGAATCAGGATTTCCTGCTGTTGAGAGCTGTGAATGGAATGATTTAGCAACATGATGGTCAGTTTTCAGTAACCCTTAGGTCGGAAGATACCAATATGACTTATTCTCTTTTCCACTATGTATCAGGCATTAGCTGAAAAGGGAGTTAAACAAGATAAACAAATATCCCCATGTGTGTAGGCGATGACTCATGTAAACATTGCATTTCCCCAGCTATTGGCACTGAAGTTGTTAGAAGATAGCCTTTATTGAATGTGTTTCCTCGATGTATTTAACATTTATCTGGTACTGGTCATTAATATCAGTGCAGAGATTGATCTCATGAGAGGGATGGACACAATACCTAAGGAATGTCTTAAGTAATACCTTGAGTAGAGGAGACACTCCCAACAGGCCATAATCTATGTAACCAGCTTTAACAGAAAGTCTCAAAATTCCACACCCACCACCAATGCCTAAGGAAGCAGAGTTCCTGAAATAGATTCTGCCGCTCTGGACTTGAACTAGGGAGTCATGCATATGCTGATTTTCCTAGCTGTGAGAATCATTCACCTGCACCCTGCCTACCAAGTGTCCAATTACCTAAGAAACAAACTGAGGAAAGTGCTTAGGGTCCTCAGGAAGTGAGAAAGCTAAAACATTTTGAACAATTCGGCTTAAAAAAATTCTTGAATTTTGTAACCAAAGCAATCTAGAGGGGAAAAAATCTATTTTAATTTCAGCACGTGCAAGAATATGTTTTATGACTTAGGGGCTGTTTAAAAAAAAAGAAATTACCAATGATGGAGCAAGTGCCATGATCTTGTCGGGTTTTAGAGCCTCTGAGGGTCTTCAGCTGACCTTGTTCCCTACTGAAATGGAAGCAAAGTCCCCCCTGAAAGTGCACGGGTGACCCATGCTGTGTGCTGGCCCAGCCATGTCTTTGTGACCCAGAAGGTAATTAGTCTGAGCCCAGAAGGATGACTGGATTCCCCTTATCTGTGTGTGAGCTTGCAGCACGAGCAACGTTATTAATGGTCGCACAATTATCTGATCCCTTTTTAACGGCAGCCTTAGCATTTGTCTCTCTGACCTCCTGTGGCAGTTATCCCCACGGGCTGACCAAGGCGCTGGGTGAAGATGAATTCCTTTTTATTGGTTTGAAATTTATTGCCCGTTAATTTCATTGATCAAAGGGAATAAAAGATCAAAGAAAGGGTAGCCTATTACATGAAGATACAAATCATTATTACTTTCTTTAATATTTTTGACATTAGCATTAATCACGGTGAATTATGGTGGTGTTCCTTTGGATATAATATGCAACTTCAAACACATTTCATTTTAACACCATGCTATTTAGCTCACCATGTTATTTAAGCCAGTTTTATTTTGGTGCAGATTTCTTTTTTCTCTCATTTGCAACCAAATAGGTGGAGGAAGCATCATGTTTGTTTCTCTGGAGGTTGTGATCACACAGCTGTATACCTGTGTTTGCCTTTGCAGAAAAAATACTTAATATTTAATAGACGTGACTGAGCTATGTTCTTTCTTCAATAAACTACATCAACTTGAAAGGTATATAAATATGCAGGATCTGTGGAATCAAAGACAAATTTGATATTTTGGGGGAAACTTAAAGCCACAAATAATAATGCGATTGTGTACTTGATGTGAAAATGTGTGGGGAAAGATAGAGGGATGCTTTTGATGTGTCTATAAAGACATAACATTTCCTAGCCAAATGACTATTTTCTAAGACAGTTTTGTGGAGGATATTTTAGACCTAAGTATGAAAAGTTTTAGCTTTGCGAATAATTTGGGGAAGATGATTGGAAGCAATTTACCATGCCTTTTTACTCAGCACACATCTCTGGTTATTTACAACAAATAGAATTTTATTATTTTTTGATAGATCACTTTTTTGTCAGATTTAATCCTTATCATTGAATGTCTGCTCTATGTGGTCAGTTCCGACCTCATAAAATAAAGATATCTGAGAGCTAGAGAGATTTCAGAGAATGCCTTGTTCACCTCACTTTATGGATTCAGTGCTCAGACCAACCAGAGGTAAATGATTTGTCCAAGGACTTCAGCTGCTCAGTGCACCACAGTCTCCAGAGCTATGCACTCCTCACTTCCCATTTAGTAATCTCCAAAATAAATCTCATTTGTTCTGTGGCTAACTTGCTTCCAGGACATACTGATTATTTCCAGAATGATTGAGGTTGCATGTTTATTTGCCTGAGTTTAAAAACAAAGGTCCTTATCCATCCACTTGTCAACAGTCATTGACAACAGTAGTCATAGTTCAGCTGTCATTTATTAAGCACTTGTTGTTGGCTAGGTCCTGCATGGGTACTGGCAATAGCAAAATGATTGAAAAAATATACCTTTTGTTTATTTTTCTGTTTGTTTTTGCAGTTCTAGGGATAGAACTTAGGGCTTCATCTGTGCTTGGCAAGCACTCCACCATTGAGGTCTATACCCAGCCCCCAAAATATACCTTCTGATTTCAAAATCTAGTGAGGTAGATAGACTCACATAAAGATAAAACTATAATATAGTATAAAGTATAAAGGCTAAAAACTATATACAGTTTGTAAATATGGTCAAGGAAGGGAGTATTTGCATCTCTATGGGGAAGGCAATTCTTGTCCCTGTGATGTATTGAAGAGAAAACAGATGTTTTCTATAGAAGGGCATTCAAGGTAGAAAAAATAAAAACACTAAGTATATATTTTAGTCAGCATTCTCACTGCTGTAACCCCAAAATACCTGAAGAGAACAACTTAGAGAAAGGAAGATTTATTTGCTCACAGTACTGAAGACGTCAGGGGTTCAGTCCATGTTAGGCCGGGTAGAGTCTACAGTGCTCAGGTTATGGTGGGAGGAACAGAGAGAGAAAGCTCAAGGTCTTTGCTCTCAGATCATGGAGGCCAGAAACAAGAGAGAACAAGCAAGGGGATTCAAGGACACAAACACAGTCCCCAAGGCCACACCCCAAGTGACCCACCTCCTCCAGCTACAAAACACCAGCCTAGGTTACCACCCAGTAAATCCATTACAATGGATTTATCCACTAATGAGATTATAATTCTCATGCTTTGATTATATCAACTTTGAACATCAGTACATGAACTCTTTCAGGGGACATTCTACATCTAAACTGTAACAGCATGTAAATTCCCAGAAATTTTAAAAAGTGGAGCATGATCTGGATACTCAGTTGTGATAGAGATGTGGGAATGATGGATAAATGGTGGAGATAGGAGTGAAGAGGGATGTATTGGCCACATCTTACATGGCCTGGCTGAAGAGATTGGCAGTGGTAAACTGGTAGAGGGTTTATGGAGATGTAAAGCATGATCTGGTTTATGCTTTAGAAACACTATTCTAAGGACTCATTAGAAGGGGCAGACAGGGCGTGAGAGACAAGGACCTAGACCATTACATTGGCCCAGTACAGAGACAAGGGTCTGAATTGAAAGAAAATGAGATGGTCTGTTAGAAAGGATTTGGCAAACTGAACAACTCTTTGAGAGAGAAAATAAAAAGACTATAATGGAGCTTGAAGGATCAAATATGATATACAGGGGTTTGGCTTATATCAGTTGAATGCAAATGAAAAGTTCCTTTGGGGTGGTGAAGAATAGTAAGAAGAACTTAATGAGTTCATTCTCAAATGTGCTGAGTTTGAGTTTATAATGTGTGTCTGTATGGTCATTGGGGCTAATACTCAATGAAACATACAGTTCTGGTGTCCAGATGAGAACTTTGACTTTTCAGTATAGGGTAAGGAGTCATCGGTGTATAGAATGTTGTTGAAGACCATGAAAGATTAGGGACTTCTAGAGAATGCCTAGAGAGTTAGTGGACAAGAATAACGCAGGTGGAACCCTGGGTGTAACCAAGATTTCTGAGGCACAGAAAGAGCCATGGTGTAGAAGCCTTAAGATGAGTCCCAGAGCACTTGAAAGGTCCCTAGGTAGATTACAGATGACTTCCACAAAGGTTGTTCCTGCATGGTAGGGCAGGTTCGTGTTGCAGGGGCAAGAGGGGGGCTAGGAGAACCCAAATGTAGACAAGTCTTTCAGCACAAAGAGATGGTGTGCAGAGAAAATGCAGGAATCAAGGAGTGGGTTGGAGGAAGATCTGAGCACTTTCAGAAATAACAAGAGCTGGGCTTGGTGACTGGGTTCAATCCCCAGTACTACACACACATGCACACACACACACACACACACACACACACACACACAAGAAAAAAAACACTAATGGGGAACAAAACACTAGAATGGAGGGATTGTACCTAGAAGTAAGAGAAAGTTTGTGTGACATGTGATCAAGATCACAGGGGGAAGGCTGCTTTTGACTTCAAGAAAGAGGGAGTATACACCCTCTTAGACTGCAGAGCAGGGGAGTTGCGTGGGGCAGAAGTAAGAGAAGAATGGTACCCAAACCATGTCATTATGAATCGAAGCTCTCGCTCACTAGTGGTATGACTTTTGGCAAGTCTTCTAATCCCTTTTTTTTTAGTTTCCTCATTGGTAAAAGTGTGGCATTACTTACCTCAACCTACTTGAATCATATGGATTAAATAAGGTGGTCCCTATCAAATTTTCAGGTTAGCACCTCTCACACTGTAAGTGCTTGAAAGGAGAGACCATCGTGAAAGGCTGGCTAAAGAGCTTTCCTTCCTACCCTTTGCCTGAATTTTGCAATTTTCTACCGCAGGTACCACTTCATTCCTGTCTCACCTTCCTCAGCCAGTCCTGTGATGGCTAATTAGAGTTGAACATCAATTTATTATGCAGGGCATCTTGTTTTCCTATGCCTAAGTCAGTACGTGGTTCAAAGGAAGAGCAGGGCTCCTCCATCTTTATCAAGCTGTCTTTTTCTATCCAGTTCAGCTGGTTTGCAGGAAGCGGCCCTAGGCCAGGCGCAGAGTGTGTTACGGAGCTAAGACAGACCTACCGGTCCTTGGAAAGCACACAGAACCTTGATTCCAGGGACAGTCACGGGTTATTTCCCCAAACACTAAACTCTGAACCATAGGGAGTCCAGTCTGTACTTTAAGAGATTGAGGGTTGCTTGGTTCTTCATTTGAGCCTGAGGAGAATTAGTAATGGCAGGGGGATGATTGGAGACAGTCAAACACACTCATTTTCTCTGATCACTTTCTCCTAGAGCAAAAGATCAATTGCCTTCTACCTGCTATCCAACTTGGTTTTTTAGTCCCAGTCTCAGAATTTGTCAAGGTTCCTGAAAACATTCGGATATATCCTTTACAGTCTTGCTCCCGAACACGCAGAACAAAAAGTTAAGCAATTAAGAATTTGTGGGAATGAAAGGCAAGTGGACACCTTCTCACTCATCATCATGTGGAGAAAGCTGTGTGTGGATCCTCGTCACCTCTCCCCACATCCAAATGCTCACACACAAACACTCCTAGAAAGGGAAAAGGGGATATTTTTCCCCAAAATATTTCGTTTATTTCCATGTTGGAAAAAAAAAGCTTGTGATTTATTAGTCCATTTAAAACCCATTAAAGATCTACTTGCTTTGATTAAATGGCACCATTTTAAAGGTTAATCAGTGTCATTTTTTATATTTAAAACTTAAAGGTACAGTGCTTCTTACTTACTGAAATTGCTATTAGAAAATGGAATGGGAACAGTCATTGAGAGGCATGCCTATTTAAAGTGCAGAATAAACAACAGTGAGAATCATTCATTGGTCAGATCCTATGGGTCAGTACACGACTAATAATATACATTTTTCTTACTTCTAGCAACCACAAGGTCAATGGGATTGTCCCCGTTTATAGTTTTCTCCATGTATCTCTATGCTAAGCAGGCTGAAGGATGCTCCGTCTTCCCTATGCACACCATGTTGGTAGAGAACCAAAGTGGAAAACTACATTCTAAACTAATGCAAAAAGTACATTGTTTTTACTTATGTATGTGTTATTAAAACTCACTTTATTGTTTTGTGCTTCTATAATTTTTATGCCATATTTAATATCTGAATATTCTTATAAATAATATCAAAACATCACTGACAAAGTTAAGGTCATCTTTGATCTTCATCTCCCATCTGGGTTCCTGCCCAGATTTTCTGCTCAGCCTGATAGACACAGAATCATTTTGCTTTTTAAATAGAGAAGCATATACTATAGCTATTCATCTGTACCTTGCACTTCTTCACTGGCTGATATATTCCAGATGGTTTATTTTGTTTTCTTAATTTGTAATCTGAGAATTACAGAGCAAGGTCCAAGTGAGTCTTGGAAATATTGGAAAGAAGAAACTTTGTCAATGTGCATCAATTATGAGGAGGTATTAGAAGATAAGTCCTGCAGCTATTTTTAGTGAGCTTCTTGATCTTATTAAGTGATAAGAGAGATGCTTGCTTATGTTTTCTCTTGAGATTTCTGCAGTCTTCTATACTGACACGCTCGTTAGAAGAGGACCTTTTCCATTTGTCTATGCAGACTAGAATCTCTTTGCTGGTAACTATCATTATAGAAATCCTTTAACTACGAGAACTAATTGTGTGATGGTAGTTCTTAGGCAACTGCCGGGTTTTGCTTTCAAAGGACTACTACATCAGAGAATGAGCACCCCTTTTAAAACGATGCACACATTCCATTGTTGGTAACTTATCTGTGCTTCATCACTGGAGAGAGAAAGAAGAAAGACCCTATAGCAAAAAAAACTGTATACAGCTTGATCTTTTTGTGCAAAACATATTGAAGAAGCAATAGCACTTTGATATTGCTATGCCTAGTGACTTTGCCACAGACAGAAGAATTCAATAAGAAATTTTAAAAACATCTAGATGAATTTAATCTGTACTCATGAATAATTATTTGGCTATGATTCCCTTGTTTACCAAGTAATTATGGTTTTAAAATCTGTTTGGGTTAGCATTTAGCATTTCTCCATCCAAGGGAATCATAACATTGATGGAATATCTATCAGCCCATTCTTATGAGCTAAAGTAATTAAAAAAATCCTTTATTATTCTCTGTCTGATAGTAACCTATAATAAATTTGGAATGAGTTGTTCAAATATTGACTATCAAAGCAGTGTCCTTCTGCTTCTCTGAATAAGGGGGAAAGAATTTAAAGAGTATTATAAGGCTTTAATGAAACATGATTTTAGAATCACCATATACTGGAAGAAAAGGTAGAAGTGGTTTAGTCACCTCGCACATACATACAACCAACCACAAAATTATACACAGTGTGATGCCAATATTAAGCGGACCCATGGAAACGAACTACAATCTGAACTAGAGAAGAATGAAACTTTAAGGGTGTGACATAAGTTATGATTCAGCATCATTGTGTTCTGATGACATTAAAGGAGGAAATATACCTTTTACAAAATATACTGCTTCTCATCACTCTATTCAATGAGCAACTGTTATAAAATTACTGCTGGGAAGAAAAAATGGCTATTTGTGTTACTTTTTTTCTTGAATTGCTTTTTAAAATTAGATATAATACTATAAGAAAACAATTTTTTCAAATTCTCCAAAAATGAAAGTGTCGAACTAGTTGTCTGAGGTCTTGTACAATAATTCTAAGACGGCTATTATTCCAATAAAGATGCATCGAGTTGTTTTCCTTTAAAAAAATCATTGCAACTCTTCAAAATTTGCAAGTGGGGATGGGGGAGCAGAGATGGGGTTCCCAGCAGGTACAGGGAGAACAGTATACATTTGTTGTTGTTGTTTAAGAACCACCATGTTGAAACTACGTAATTACATAGTAACTGTTGACCTTGTAATTACACTGTAAGTACCTGTAGTGACAAGATAAATGCTTAGTTATTCCAGTCTTTGAAGCTATAGGGCTATCCTACGACCCTAACAATGTAAGCTACATAGTAATTTATTTGTAAATAGTGCTTACCCACCTGGTAATCCTTACATATGTGCCTTGCTTGTTACACCGATCCACAGAAACATGGGAAATCATTGCCCTCTAGGCTTTTTTTAGTAAAATGACACACAAGTCACATGTATGTACCTGGCAAGGAATTATTTAAGTCATTTGTGGAGCATTTGGGGGCATTTGTCACTGCTGTTTGTCCTAACATTTCCTAGTTTCTGTATGGAGCGACCTATTTTTACTGATAATTATTTTTCATTGCACTAGTATGTAATCATGGTTTCTTAACTGGGACTCCTCTTGTCTTTTCAGGTTTACTTCATTTTAAACAAGGTCACTTTTGGAATAACTCTATACACATTAAACTATATTTATTTTAACAGGTCATTTAAGTGAAAATCCTTCTGTGGGTTTGCAGTGGAAATGAAATAGTAGCTGTGAAAGATTTTCTAAAACAAAAATGCTTTTGTAATGTAAACAATAATGGTAGCTATTAACATTTATTGAATGCTTATTAAGCACTATGATAATTACCCCTAATTTTGCCATGCTCGGATTTTGTCTGCAGATTTGGATTTCAATATTCTGAGTGCAGTAGTGAAGATTTGATTTTAACTAAGAAACTGAATGAATTCTTTTTCAGTCTCTTTTTTTTCTTTTTGGGGTACTGGGGGTTAAACCCAGGGGCATTCTATCTCTGAGCTACACCCCCAGCCCTATTTTATTTTTCAACTTTTGAAAAAGGGTCTTACTAGGTTGCTGAGGGTCTTGCTAGATTGCTGAGGCTGACTGCGAACTTATGATCCTACTGTTTCAGCTTCCCAAGTACTGGGATTATAGGCATGAGTGAGCTACCATGCCTGACTCTTTTTGAGTCATTTATTCCTTCAAAAATATGATATTTTTTTTAGTCTCTCTGCTGTGTCAAATACTGTGCTAAGTAGTCCATAGTCTTCAAATGTGAGAGAAACTTCAATCTAATTTGTTAAAATAATACTGAACACAGGATATAATGGGAGTAAACTAATTTTACCCAGTAATGAGGGCAGAGAAGGGATTGTGATGGAGAGAAGTATTCCTTGCTGAGAGCATCCCTTGCACATGCAAATGCCCAGAGATGAAGGACACACTATGAGATTTGCAGCCACCACAGCTGGGACGTAGAGCCCGCGGTTTTGGGAGATGTCTCTACAGTGCATGCACTAAACTTTGATCGTGTCTCTACAATGCATGCACTAGACTTCTGGTGGTGTAGGAGAAGGAAAACTTACCTTCTACCCTCTGAGGAGTTGAAAATTGAGTCAATAAGCCAGGTATGGTGGTACACACCTGTAATCCCAGTGCTTGGGAGGCTGAGACAGGAGGATTATAAGGTTCAAGGCCAACCTCAGTAACTTGGCAAGGCCCTTAGCAACTTAGTGAGCTCCTGTTTAAAAATAAATAAATTAATTAAAAAGGGCTGGGGTGGGTGTAGCTCAGAGGAGGAATGCCCTTCAGTTCAATCCCCACTACTCCCTCCCCCAAAAAATGAAAGAAAGAAAAGAAAATTAAGGCAATGAGATAAACTGATAGCAGACATATTAATAGGAGAAAAGCCATATTTGATTAAATACATATACATGGGAGTCCCACAAAATATGAGACTCAAATATAGGTCAGATGGTTGAAGCTCATCTAGCATCCTGAGCTACAGGAAAGAACAGAGGTTTGGGGCTTCTGAGGGGTGGGGGCAACAGAAGTATGGGTATGTGGTATGGTGAATACAGGTGATCTCCAGTTACAGGTCAAAAGCTCTCAGGTGATTCAAGTGGTCTTGGAGCAGCTCTCAGAAGAATCAGCGACAGTGTGTAACTCTGGGCCTGGCACTGACCTCCGGCCTCTGCTCCTGTGTGTGCCACCAGTTAATCTTCCCTGGCTGATGAGGGGATGCCTGAGCTGGGTTTCCTCTGGAGGCTCAGAGAATGCCCCTCCTACGTGTCCTGCTCCTGAGTCGATCAACCCAACCAACCAGGGCTATTTTGGGGTGTGATTTCCTGCACTCCTTTGTAGGGAGTTTGAATTTCATCCTGTGGTCAATGAAGAATCCCCGAAGATGCTAAATAGAAGAAAGAGAAGCTCTGCTGTGGATGATGCATGGAAGAGAGGCAAGGCAGCCCCAAGAGGGCCATGTCATTGAGGTCATAGCAAGTGTCCCATAGAGGGGTGGTGCTGCTCTACATCCAACCCTTAGAACCTCCTAGACTCTTCCCATATTCTGTCTGCGAAGTTTTTAATCCTGGAGGGTTTCTTGTCACGGCCCTCATTTGTCCGGTTCTAGTGTAAACACAGGTGGATAGATCAATGGGGCTGGGATAAGTGTCTTGAGCTACTCATTGTACAGTTTAGCAATGGTGCTTAGAATTGGACTCGGAATGTATCGTAGCCCACATTAGGTCTTGTGGGTGGAAGTTTGTCAGCCTGAAGGTGGTTTCAGCTCATGAGACGTACTGCGATCTTTTCTTGTTTAAAACATTGAACCATTCAATAAATAAGCCACTGGCACTTTTCCCTTGTGGCCTCTGTGTGGATCCATTCTTTTTGTTTTGTTTTGTTTTTCTTAACCAATACACAGTTTCACATGGTGTATTTGTTCTCTTCTGACAAGAGTTTGCAAGTGAACCTTCCTATGAGAGCCTATATATGAACTACTTTGAAGGGCTTATGGGAAGCTAAATTAGGACTGTTTTTCTTAACACATCAGTTTGTATGATAGGGGGAATGAGAAAAAAAAGCAAAAGGCAAACTTTTGTTTGGATTCAAATGTCATCTTTGCCTATACCACATTTATTTTTATTTCCTCTCTGACTAGGAATGTTAACTTTCCAGGAAAACTCAACTCCTCTAAGAGAACAGCCAAGACAAACAATTTTTTTTAAAGGTGTGATTTTCCTTGAGGCTGTGATTTTATCATTTGGAGCAAGTGGTGGGTAGGGAAAAAAATAAAATAAAAGCACGTTTGGCGTGTATACTTCGTTTCCTAGGACATCAGCTTGAATTACGCTTTGGATGTTGTGGCTATAATGCTACCCATCCTTTCTTGGAAGAACTTGATGTGAAACAAAATAAAACATTGTATTAATCATATTCTTTTTGGATCAGACCTCTAGGAACTTGGGGGAAGGTGTGGACACTTACTTGTTCAGGATGTGTTCTATATGGATGCTATTCCTGAAAATATTTGCATGAGTCACTTCTTATATTGGTGCAGGCTGGATTTTCTGAAATGAAATCAGTTTTTCTTTTTCTTTTCCTAAAAGCAAAAGTTTTCTCTAGTCAGGTAGGATATGTCAAAAAAAATTTTTTTATAGTAGACTATTTTCAAAGTCATCAACTATAACCCAAAAGTAGCTAAATTTTCTGAATTTTATCCATGTCCCTTCCATATTGTAGATCAAATATATTCAATATTTGTTTTTATTTTTTGATTCACTTAAAGCTCAAATAAATTTCTCTGTTTTCACTATATTAAGAAAAATCTATGTTATCTTTGCAGCTTTTTCTTTGTGCATTTAAATTTGAGAAGATATCTTTTGCTTATAATGCTTAAAATATTTTTCATATGTTGTAGTATACACAACTGACAGATAAAACCATTTATGTCCTCCATTTATAATGACAAAATATAAAGCTTATTTAAAGATGATATTTTGCTTTTTAACCCAATCTTGCTATTTCCTTTACAGTTATAAAGAATATCAATAAAGGCTATTTAGAAAATAGAAAGTGTAGGAGAGATGGACAATACTTCAAATATAATTGTGCTAACATTTACTATTATGTGACACCCTGAATTCTGCCCAGTACTTCAGCTTTACTCATTCCCTGAACTTTTACTGTTAATGATATTCAGGCTAAAAGAAAAAAAAAAGAAAAAAGAAGGTTGAAATGCCAACATCATATTGGAAGACAAATTTACATTTCATTCCCAACACCGTAATTTAATAAAAGTTTTATGGTGTTATGGGTACTTAATTATGCTTGAAGCAGAGCTGGAATTTAACACTGTTCCACATACAGAGAGGATTTGTGCTGTTTTATTTCAAATGGTCTTTTGAAACACCACTGTAGTATAAGATACTCCATGTATGCAGCTTTTAAAACACACTTTGGAAAATGACGAATTACTTAAATTGTATTTCATTTCTGTTAGACAAAATAAACTCTCATAATTCACTTAAGTTGATTTAATATACCAGACTACTGGTTACTAGGCTTTGAAATATTCATTTCTCTTAGCATTGCAGCTATGTTGATGCTACCTTGATATAGACTATGAATGTCAAGTTTACACTTTCAGCCAAGACATGAGTTTTCTGATGAATTTTTTCTAAGTAAACATTCTTTTGTCCTCCTGGGCATCTTGGAGGTAGTTTTTGTTTTTTCAAATCACCTTTTTTACTTCTTCCCATATCCAATCAAATGTCTTGATTAGATCTTTTCAAAGCTCATAAGAGTAGTGCTGTCTTCTTTTGCTTAAGACTGCTCAGCTCCTTTTAAGACCCCCACTGTGGACTCACTCGAGTCTAAACTGCCATTTGCATTCTCCAGTCTGGCTTCTACCTACTTTAATTTGCATACATGACATCTCAGCCAAATTCCCATCCTGGGAACAACCCTCACTTCGCTGCCTGTGCTTCATGCTGGCCCTTCTAGTAGAATTCTCCCTGGCCTCCCCTTCCCACCTGGTGAATTTTTTCATCTTTCAGGGCTTAGCCATATGCTATCCTTTTCCTAGACAGAATTTTTTTTTTTTACTCCAGCATTGGCTTCTTTTACAATATTCTTTACTTTCTTTTATGACACATTACATTGAGTCTTACACAAACCTTTTTTAAATTTCTTTTCTTATACACATGGCACAAGTATTAACTCGATTAACTCCCTAATCACTTGGTAAAAGAGCGCACTTCTTGCTTGTCCCCTGAAGCGTTTGTGTGGTGTCCTCTGCATAGTATACACTTAATGTTGTGGAATGAATACATTTACTTTTGCAGCATATGTTTGTATGGTCTGATTGAATGATCATACCCTCTTGCTGCGGAATGAATTTTATTTAGTGGTTCACTTTAAACTGGTTATAACCCCCAAACCTCAGTTGTAAAGTATCTGTCCATTTCTATCTGTGGAGTCCTCTGCCATTAGTAACTCCTCATTGGCTGGAATTATGAATTTTTCCAGTCACTTTACACAGCAGGGCATTTGCCTTACCATTATCCACCTCATCATTTTATATGGTTGCAAGGCTGATAGGTGTTCCCAGGCATAGCCCTTCATTGTAAGGGTCAGTTTTATTTTTCTTTAATACATTTTATTTTTTAGAGCAGTTTAAGCCTTCTTGAGCCTGTGATAGATTATATTGATTTTCAAATATTAAATTAGTCTTGCACCCTGGGAAAATCTCACTTGATTGTGATATATAGTTCTTTTTACATGTTGTTGAATTTCATTTGCTAATATTTTGTTGAGGACTTTGCATCTATGTTTATATTGGTTTACATTTTCCTTTTTTTTCCTAACCTTCCTGATTTTGCGATACTGGGGATTGGACCCAGAGCCTAGTGCATGCTAGGCAAGTGCTCTACCACCTAGCTACACTCCCAAGTCGTTTCCTTTTCTTGTCTTTATTTTTGGTATTAGGATGGTGCTAGCCTCCTTAAATGTTGAGTAAAATTCATCAGTGAGTACATTGTTAGTTACTGGTTCAATTTCTTTAATAGATCTAGGCCTATTCAGATCATCTCTTCCCATGTGAGTTTTGGCAGATTGTGTTTTTCGAGGAAATGGTCCATGTCTTCTAGGTTATCAAAATTTCAGGTATTTTGGAGCCAGGCGCAGTGGTGCAAGACTGTAATCCAGGTACTTGGGAGGCTGAGACAGAAGGATTGCAGGTTCAAAGCCAGCATGTATTAACTTGGCAAGACCTCATTTCAAAATAAAATAAAATGGGGTATAGGCTGGGGATGTAGCTCAGAGGAAGTATGCCCTGTTTTCCATCCCAGTACCAAAAAAAAAAAAAATCAGGCATTTTTTTGAACATTTAAAAACCTTTATAAAGTCTCCTATGGGCTATATATCTCCTCTTTCACTTATAATATTAGTAATTTGTGTCCTCTCTATTTCCTTAGTTATCCTGGCTATGGGCTTATTGATTTTAATGATCTTTTCAAAAAATCAACTTTTATTTTCTTTATTGACACCCTGTTTTCAAGTTCATTGGTTTCTGCTCTAATTTTCATTATTTCTTTACTCCTGCTTATTTTGAGTTTACTTGCCCTTCCTTTTCTAGGTTCCTAATTTTCTAACTTAGATGATTGATTTTAGATCTTCTTTTCTAATACATACATTCATATAAATCTCCCTCTAAGCCCTGCTTTTACTGGATCCCTTCTCTTTCTTTTCTTTCTTTCTTTCTTTCTTCTTCCTTTCTTATTTTTATTTTATTTTATTTTTTTTGTGTGTGTGTGGTACTGAGGATTGAACCCAAGGGAATTCTACCTCCGAGCTACACCCCCAGTCCTATTTTTTTTTTAATTTTTTGAAACAGGGTCTTGCTAGGTTGATGGGAGTCTCACTACTTGCTGAGGCTGTCCTTGAACCTGCGATCCTCCTGTCTCAGCCTCCCAAATACTGGGATTACAGGCGTGCACCACCAAGCCTGGCTTGGCTCCTATAAATTTTAATAAGCTTTACTTTTATTTAGTTTGAAATATTTTTAAAATTTTCTCAAGATTTCTTCTTTGACCCATGTGCTACTTACAAATGTTTTGGAATTTTTACACATCATCTACCCCATTTTCCTGTTATTGATTTCTGGTTTAATTTTTTTTTTTTTTTTTTTTTTTTTTTGCGGTACTGGGGATTGAACGCAGTGGTATTCTACCTCCGCGCTACGCCCCCGGCCCTATTTTTTATACTTTATTTTGAAACCGGGTCTCACGAAGTTGCGGAGGACCTAAGGAGAGAGAGAGAGAGAGAGAGAGAGAGAGAGGGAGAGAGAGAGAGAGAGAGAGCTGAGGCTGGCCGCGAACCCGGATCCTCCGGTCTCCGCCTTCCAAAGTACTAGGATTACAAGCGGGCGCCATCACGCCCGGCTCTGGTTTAATTTTATTGTGGTTTGAGAGGCAATGTTGTGTGACTGCTATTATTTTAATTTGTTAAGGTGTGTTTCATGGCCCACAATGTGGTCTGTTTTGTAGCCTGTTCCATGGGAACTTTAGAAGAATGTTGGATGAAGTAGTTTATAGGTGTCACTTATATCCAGTTGATTGATAGAGCTGTTGAGCTCAACCATGTCCTTACTGATTTTCTGCCTGCTGGATCTGTCTGTATCGGACTCATTCTGACAATTTCTGTCATTTAATTGGTATATTTAGACCACTGAGTTTTAAGGTGATTATTGAAACATTGGATTACTATCTACCATACTTACTATTTTCTATTTGTTGCCCTTTCTTATCACTCCTATTTTTATCTGCCTTTTGTGGTTTTAAGTGAGCATTTTATATGATTTATTTTCTCTCCTTTATTACATATCAGTTATGTTTCTTCTTTCCCCTTTTCTAGTGATTGCCCAAGCATTTTAAATATACTGTTTTAATTAATCCAAGTTCATTTTCAAATCACACTGTAGTACTTCATGGGTAGTATAACTATTTTATAATAACACCAAAAAATACACCCAGCTTTATTTTTGTTTGGTTTTATTTTGTTTTGTGGTGTTAGGGATTGAACCCAGAGGTATTTTACCTCTAAGCTATACTTCCAGCCCTTTTTTTTTGCAGTACTGGGGATTGAACGCAGGGGCGTTCTACCTCCGCGCTACGCCCCCGGCCCTATTTTTTATACTTTATTTTGAAACCGGGTCTCACAAAGTTGCAGAGGGCCCCACCAAGGAGAGAGAGAGAGAGAGAGAGAGAGAGAGAGAGAGACAGGGAGAGAGACAGAGAGCTGAGGCTGGCCGTGAACCCGGATCCTCCGGTCTCTGCCTCCCAAAGTACTGGGATTACAAGTGTGCACCACCACGCCCGGCAGCCCTTTTGTTTTTAAACAGGGTCTCTCGCTAGATTGCTGAGAGTCTCACTAGATAGGCTAGTCTTGAACCTGCAATCCTCCTGTCTCAGCCTCCCAAGTGCTGGGATTACAGGAGTGCACCCCCACATCTGGCTACATCCAGCTTTTGGTACATACACATGTGAGCATATTTAACTGAATACATTGTAGCTATTATTTGAACAAACTGTGATATATTAGATCCATTAAGAATAAGAACAATGGAAGATTGTATTTAACCTTCACTTATTCATGTTCTGGTGCTCTTTGTTTATGTAGCCCCTTTTTTCTGAAGAATTTATTTTAACATTTCTTGCAAGGCAGTTCTACTTGCAATAGGTTCCCAAGATTTTTTTTGTTTATCTGATAAAGTATTTCTCTTTAACTGTGAAGGTTAATATCACTGTGTATAGAGTTCTAGGTTGACAGCATTATTTCTCTCTAAACTTTTACATATGTCACTTCCCTATATGGTATTTTCAGAAGTCCTATGTAATCATTTGCCCCTTTATTAGTGGTTTTTGTTTTTTTTTTTTTTTTTTGGTACTAGGGATTGAACCCAGGGCCTCCTACCTGCTAGACAAGCACACTACCACTGGGCTATACCCCCAGTCCTAGATCTTTAATTTGTCTTTGACTTTCTGAAATTTGACTATGATATCCCTGGGTATACTTTTTAATCCATTTTTTGTTTGTTTTGCATTTATTTTGTCCTCTACATGTCCTGGATCCATGGCCTTACATTGATTCGGGAAATTCTCAGTTATTATTCCTTTAAATATTATTTCCGGTCTTTTCTTTCTTCTTCTGGTATATACATCACAGCACCTTTATGTATTTGTTGCACAATTCTTGGTTATTCGGTTCTTTCCCCCCTTGTCTCTGTTCTTCTTTTCAGGGCTGGAAGTTTCTATTGTCATATCTTGAGTTCAGATAGTTTTTCCTCATCTGTGTCAATTTTAATGAGGCCACTACTGGTTTTCTTCATTTTTGAAACCGTGTTAGATATCTAGCATTTCTTTTTGATTCTTTCTTAAAATTTCTATCTCTGCTTACATTATCCTTCTGTTTTTGCTTGCTGGCTACTTCTCCTATTAAGGCCCTAAACTATTGATTGTAGTTTATTTATATATTTATTTATTTTAATTCCTGGTGTGATTACTCTAACATTCTTGCCATATCTGACTCTGGTTCTCACGCATGTTCAATGTCTTAAAACTTTTTTTTTGCCTTTTGTTATGCCATATATATATATATATATATATATATGTATATATATATTTATATACATATGTATATGTATTTATATACATATATATGTATATATTAAAAGTAGACATGATATACTGGGTAGAAAGAACTGTGGTAAATAGGAAAGAACTTAGTAATGTCGTGGTGAGATGTAGGAGAGAAGCATTTTATCCTCCCATGATTAATCTTGTGAAATGGACCCTGAATTTCACCTGAGCTTCTCAGAGCTCCTCCCACATGAGGCACACTGGATGGCAGGGCAGAACTGGAGTTGGTGTTTCTTTCTCCCTCTGCTGGAGTTGACATTCTTTTCCCAAAGAGAGGTTTAGGCTCTGATAAATCCTCACCAGGAGAGGCTATCCTAAAACAGTTTCTCCTGAAGGCAGCCTTGTTAGGAAGAACAGACTCTTCTAGTGGGTTTCAAAATGGCTTCTCTTCCCCATCTCCTGCCAGTAGCAGAAGGGTATTTTTCTTTGTCAGGAACTGGCAGAGCTCCCGGTGTAAAACTCACAAAAGTGTGGGAGCCACCCTGTGCCTGGAGTTTTCCACTCTCGGAGCTGGCCACACTAAGCCTCATGCGGTGGTTCATCAGGAACTCTCATGGAGTTACCTCGCCCGCCTCCTTGGAAGCTTCTGCTCCAGTAAATCGAGCATCTCTGAATTCGTAGGTCTGTGTTTACAATTTTGGGGGAGCGGTTTACTTCATGGCTTCGCTTCTCCAGCACATCTAAAGAGAGTTGTTGCTCTGCTGGTTTGATCTGCTTTTTACTTCTCATTAGAATGAAGAGGTGAGTTCTACGCTCCCTAGATGCAGGACCAGCAAATGGAAGTTAGGAGTCAGTTTTAAAGACTTGATAAGTCCATCGTTGTTTGAGTTCCTGCCTCTCTATGTGTCCTTAAAATGTCAGCAACATTTTGTTTTTGCGTTTCCACAGTGTCACAAATCTTCTCAGCTGTTGCAAACTTTAAGTCATTGACCAATTAAAAAAATAAGCAGAATGAAGATAAATAGAAAAATTCAAATAACAATAATGGTTGGATCTCCTTATTTGAGTCATGTGGATGGCTGCTCAGAAAGAAGTGCGGAAAACCATGAAATTAAGATATGTCAGTAGATGAATCATAGAATGTAAGCTATTCGAGAGTAGATACTAGAGCTTATAATAGGCATTTTATAAATACTTGTTGATTGACTTACAGTTGTGGTAAACATGATTATGGTGCAAACTATAGTGACTTTTAAAAACTGTGATACTTAAAGTGTGTTAAAAAAAACAAAGACTTAAATAGCTCTTGGCCTTATGTATATTCTGCCCCTTAGAAAGCATTCAGTCAGTTTTATCTTTCTAGACCATTTAAAATTAATCTTACATTTCTCCAAGTGTGGGCTGAGGTGACTGAGTGAGTTTAGCAAACATACAGTTAATTTTTCTAGTAGTCACATTCAGAAAAGAAAAAGAAGCATGACATTAATTTAAAAATACATTTTATTAAATCTAATATGTCATTTCAACATGTAACCAATATAAAAATGAATAGTAGGGCACGCTATGACCTTGTTTTTCATATTGAGTCCCGTGTGTACTTAAAAGTTTGGACTAGCCACGTGTTTAGTGCTCAGTGGCTACCACATTGGGTATCACAGGTGAAGACTGACTGTAGTAGAATCACCTGCTTTTGCCTATTAACAATCAAGATTCCTGGACCCTATCCCAGACTTCCTGAGTTAGAATCTTAAAGGGAGAGATGAGTGATCTACAATTTTATTTTATTTTTCCAGCTGATTCCTCACCATGTTAACATTTAAGAAGTTTTTACTTCTAAAAGTATGCATAGTTAATCTCTCCCGACATACATGGACTCATATGTATACACATACACACAGTGTTAATCCCGACTGATGCTTATTTTCCTGTAAGAAAATATTTCCTTCATCTCCCATTTCTAAGTAAACCCTAATATACCTTATGCATATGTTTAATTTTTTTAAATGTATTTTTTTTTTTTGGTGGAAAGAATTCAGTTGTTTTCACTGAGAGAGTTCTAATTCTGAGAACCTTTTCTAGGCCAGGGCAGCGTTTTGGCCATGCTCACACACCACTAATCCTGAAATCGGGCAATCCTGTTTTGGTCGATTGGTGACTACTTAATGCAGTTTCCAATAGACACAGATAATTTTACAGACACAACTTACTAGATCACCTTTCTTAGAGCAAAAAATTTTTGGTCAATTCTACGTGCAGAGGTTGGTGAAACATTATCCAATACTTCTTGAATGGATGTGGGATGCCCTGAGAAATAGTAAGGATGCCCATGATATTTTATCCTCCTAGAGACGATTGATTATCACATCCACAGAAGCAACAAAAGGCAATAAAAGTGAGAGGAAAAATAAAAATTATTGTCTCAAAAGGCTCCTTCGGCCATTCTTCTCAAGGCAGGTGACTTTTTAGATACTTCCGGTTGGTGAGGCAAATATGAACCGAATTCTTGTGTTAAATGTGTTTACTTTTGCACCAAAAACAGTAACGCAGACAGTGTGTTTCAATTAAAAGGAACCCTGGAGCAAAAATGTGTTACAGGCAGGGGTAGAAGCAGAGTGTATCATTATCTCCTGGCACAGCAGTCAAGATAATGAACAGCTAAGAAGACTGGACAATAGGAGGTGAAGTACGGGTTGTCATGCAACTGTCAATAGAATCTGAGCTCACTTTCCATTAGTAGGTGCTATGAAATTGCAGGGATGTGCTGAGCGGCAGGAGGAAAAACTAAAAGAAAAGTGGCTTGATAGCCCTTAGTATTTTTAAGCCTGATTTGATATTTGCCATTGTTACCAAAAGCCATAAAGCGGTAAAGCGGTGATTTCCATGTTTAATTCCCTCTTCTAGGAGGCTAGGAGTCTAGGTTTTTCCTAACCTGGGCCTTGACCTTGAAACCAACATTCCTCCAGTACTTTTTCTCTGAGGGGGTTGTTTGGGTTGCTGTTTTTGAGTATGGAATGTAAGATTTGAATACAATTTGAATTTGTGTGCCCTCAGAAGAGGAATAGGGGCATTTTGTAAATTCTAGTGAAAGATGTGTTTAGGTAAAAATGAATTGTTACCGAGCTGCGCTCACATACAAGCATCCTCAATGGGTAAAATCTAGAAGATAGCAGATGGGACAAAAGGAAACATAAGAAAGAATAAGATTGGGTTTCAAAAGAAAACTTACTGAAAGTATATGTCCAGGAAGGTACATTGAAAAAACTCCATCTTTGGTGATGGAAGGAATTGTAAATACAGGTTGAGTATCTCTTCCCTAAAAGTGTGGGAATAGAGTACTTTGAATTTTGAATTTTTTTTTAATTTTTGAATTATTTGCACATACATAATGAGATAGCTTGGGGTTGAAACTCAATCTAAACATGAAATTCACTTACGTTATATATAGACCTTATATACAGATTTGGAAGGACATTTCAAAAATGTAATACTTTTAATAACTTTGTGAATGAAACAGGTTTGGAAACAGGTATGGAATTTTCCACTTATTGTCACTCAGGAACACCGGATTTTGGTGCATTTTGAATTTCAGGTTTTCAGCTTAGAATGCTCCACCATTGTAACTATTTTGGGTTCATTAACTTACTCATTTGCATGTCTTGGGTAATGACTTCAGGCCCGTTGTTCTGGGTCCTGAGTGCAGCTGGTCAAGACAGACAAGGCCTGGGCTCTGTTGTAGGAAGGCAGACTAGAGATGCATTAAAAAAAAATGAAGGAGAAAATAATTTCACAGAGCAACAAGTGCAGAGAAGCAAACAGAACTACCATGGAAGAGTGACTGGAGACCCAGGCAGCTGATCAATGAAACCTCTCTGAAGAGAAAATGTTTTCAATCCAGAGGAAGAGGAGGCTAGAAGGCGGGAGAAAATCTCATTGAAAGCATGTGCTAGGAAGAAAAAAAAAAAACGTGCTAGTACTAGGAGGTTGCAGAAGGAAACCATAATCGAACCCAGGGGCTTCTACCTCTGAGACAAACCCCTAGCCCTATTTTATTTTTTATTTATTTTTAATTTTTTTTATTTTGAAACTAGGTCTTGTTAGGTTGCGGAGGGCCTCATTAAACTGCTGAGGCTGGCCTCAAATTTGGGATTCTCCTGTCTTAGCATCCTACGTACTGGGATTACAGGTGTGTGTCGCCATGCCCAGCTCTGGCTTCCTTCTTAATGCTGAAAACCAACCTTATTCTTATCAGAGTCCCTCCTACAAATAGATGCTGAGAGTTTTGAGAGGTCTAGTGGCCTCTTCCTTCCAAAATCTTCTAGAAGTGTCCAATGTTTAAGTTTCAGCAAAGCATTTCAAGTCTTTTTCACACCTATGACTTCTGACGTAAGAAATTGTTTTGCTCTCAGTGATCAGGGGCCCTTATTCCTGTTGCTTGTCCCTTGTTGACTGTAGAGAGAAATCTGTGTCTTGCAGATTCATGTTACCAGCCCAATGCCGGGTGCAGAGTAGACATAATGGTAAACATTCCCTGCATGAAAGAAAGAATAGAAAGGAAGAAAGTCCCCAAAAGCCAAGTTCCTAAGTCAAGAGCAATTCCAGTAGTTGCCAAGTTCAAAGTCTTAAAAGGGATTCAAAAGCCGTAAACAAGGAAGTTTGAAAATTCCTAGACCTCACCCTTACAGATCTGAAATGACACCCGATTTTTTTTTTTGTACCAGGGATTGAACCTGGGACCCTCTACCTCTGAGCCCTTCCCCATTCTTTATTGTTTATTTTGAAACAGGGTTTCACTAAGTTGGTGAGGGCCTCTCTAAGTTGTGGAGAGGATGACCCTGAACATAGGATCCTCCTGTGTCAGCCTCCCAAGTACTGGGATTGCAGGTGTACACTACCATACCAGGCCTGATTGTTTTTGAGTTCTCTAATTGGGTCTCTCTCTCTCTCTCTCTCTTTTTTTTTTTTTTTTTTTTTTTTGGTACTGGGGATTGAACCCAGGGGCATTCTACCTCTGAGCTACACCCCAGCTCTATTTTTAATTCTTTATTTTAAAATAGGGTCTCACTAACTTGCAGAGGGCCTCACTAAGTAGCTGAGGCTGGCCACAAACCCAGATCCTCCTATCTCAGACTCCCAAGTACTGGGATTACAAGTGTCACCACCACACTTGGCTCTACTTGGGTCTTATCAGGATGGAAACCTAAGTTTTTCTGTAACCACGGATAGCTACCTTGACTTTGGTTATTTGTATACTAACTTACCTTTCAGTATATGGTGTATTTGAATGAAAGCCAACAATCAAGATTAGTCTTATTCAAAACATATAACAGATAAAGTGAAGGTAAATTTGGTTGTTTCAATTAAAAATTCAGGAACCAAATTCAGCACAACACAGGTGACATAGGTCTTTCCTTTAGAAATTTGTGCAAATCTGCCTGTCTATACTGGTTCCCACCCAGACAATGAAATCAGTTCTCTTTAATCATCAGGAAGTTATACAAATTGCAACATATTTCATAGCTTATATGTTCACCCACTGAACGCTTTGGATAGTTAGGATTTTAGATTAGAATTCAACTTTTTCCCCCTATTAAAGGCCAGCCTGGCAAGTTTCATTAATGACGGTGGTTGTGTTTGAATGTAAATGGAGGACATCTGTCGATATCAGGAGATCAAACGTTGGGAGTCTGCATGATGACTCTGATCTGTTTGTCACCCAGCAGGTGTAATGGATGGCAGGCGTGCGGGCTCTTTGCCCACATTAATGTACAGACCCGACCTATCCAGGGGAGAAGTTTCCTCTGCACTTCTGAAGGATCACAGCTCAGGATAGGTGGGGGTCGGAGGGCCAGGGGAGGGCTGGGCAGGTGGAGTGGATATTTTCCCCGACACCAATTCCTTTAGTAAAATCGCCGTTTTCTAGCCGACAGGCATTTGCTTATCCCGTTTCAACCAACTTCCACAGCCCCAATTTGTTATTCAAAAATTTATGGAAAATGTATGTTAAAGTGAAAAGGGTACATTGTGCAGAAAAGGGAAGCAGCTTGTAAGCATATCATTATGCCTGAGCCATGGGGCCCGCAGATGGCACTTCTACTCAGAAACGAGAGCGGTGCCAAAAGCTAAACTCTAAATACATTTAAATCACATATCTTTACTTAAAAATGGAGTATTTTGGAAGGAAAAGCAGATGATATTTAAGTACACAAGTGGTATTCTTTTGTTCCTCATATAATAGAGCCCTTTACAAAAGTCGTTGCCTTTTGAGTATGCATAAGCCTTTGATTCCTTAAATTCCCCATCGGATTTAGTTGCAGTGCATGGCTTAGTTCTTAATAGGATTAACCATTGAGGTAGTACCTTGCTAGGAGAACAACTCTTGAAAGTATCCTTACAGTTATTGAAAATTAAAGGATTTGTTGTGATTACTATGTTCAATGCTAAAGCAAACCTTTGTTTTGCGCATTAGAAATAGTAACAAAAAATTATCATGACATATGGGCTTCTTATTTTAATTGAAAATAAATTTAGTTCTTAGACTGTGCCAATCTGTTAATTAATTAGAGGGAGGGTAGCGAAAGGAATGTGGGCATTTGTTTGCTACTTAATATAATGATTTTCTGGAAATATTTTTTAATATAGTAATCGTGCTGAATTTTTGTCTCAAGAGTGGTTATATTTACTCCTAATGGAAAATTTATATTTTAAAGGGTACAGTTCATATTGGTGAGTGTAATACAGTAAATAGTCAGGTCATTTTTATTTCTTCTTTTAAAGAGAAATTCGCGTTATGTCTTCTAGCACCTTCCGCAATGGGGATGTTCGCTCTGGAATTCATTTTGAATGTGTCTCCCTAAATTTTATTGATGCCATTAGAGCTGATAGCACTACAATTAAATTACGCATTGTTTGTATTTAAAAATTTAGAACATAACCTTTTATTTTAATATTCTAACAGTTTGATGTGTTTAATGGTTGTACTTTTAGAAAATCCCCAAGTAAAATTATATCTATATGACATTTGGTATATGGGATCTTTAATTTCAAAATATTACAAACACATGTTATTTCCACATTTCTCTACCCCCTTTTCCACTTCTGAAATATTCAACATAGCGTAAACTCCTTCCAAGTCTAGAGGCCTGTATTGAGTTGGTGTGTGTATGTGTGTGAGAGACAATGTGTGTGTGTGTGTGTGTGTGTGCGCACGCGTATGTGTGTGCTTGTGCACAAACATATGGGTGTATGAGGATGGTGGGGGGGATATTATGAGTTATTTTTAAAAGAGATATAATTTCATTTTTTTCTGCCAACTACAAGTAAAATGTAGGGATGGCTAATAATGTGTTGATAAATAGAAGTCCACTGGGAATTACTGTGCGTGCACAGATTGAAATCAATTATGGTTATTAGTAAATTGCTCATTTCAAACTGAGGGCTGATAAAGCCAATTTAAAGGTGCTTCAAAAGTTTTTGTACATGAACTGGATAACTCTTATCGATTCTGTTCATTTTTTTGTGGGTGAAAATCTACCTAGTCCTTCCTGTGAAATTGATTACAAACCAGAACTCCTCGGGATTTGCATGTTTGGAAAGCAAATTATTTATAAACTGAATGCCCTGTGTATTTTTTTCTTTTTCTTTTTTTGTTATTATGACAGTTTCTTGTGGAATGCAGTGGTCATTCTGTATTTCCTGGGACGCCCTCCCCAAGGATGATGCTTGTTGATGTACAATTGTAGATGGTCAACTCACTTGTTCATTTGCTTCCTTGGTTCTCTGTAAGTGCTCTAAATGTAGGACAGGGGTGCAAAGAATAGGTTCCTTTGTCTCCCTGTCACTGAGTGGATAGGATGGTCAACTAGGTAACTCTTTGAGGGATACTATGGGTGATTTTTGAGGGGACTGGATCAACAATTAAATAGTTTCCTCATTGACAGAGGTTGAGTCTGATAATTCCTATCTTATAAAACAAAGTCATAGTCTGGGGCTTCCCTACACAAAGGTCAGATTCTTTCCACCATTTAAAAAGCATTCTTGTTCTGTTGGTTAGCTCCCCATCTGTCCATGTTTAAAAAGAGATGGTGATGATTTTATAAATCTCTTTATATGTTTCAATAACAAATGTCCCAGAGCCTTCAACACAAATCGAATCCCAAGCATTGTCTTTCAGCAAGTTTAGTTTTCTTAATGATTTCAAATCTTTTTAAAAGGACCCATGTACATCTTTCAAAGTAAATAAAATAATCAACAAACGATTCACAGTTTCTGGTGAGACATACAAGATTCTGCTTAGACCAACGTGTCTTCAAAATGGTATTTTATATCCTAAAGCTATTCGGTAAATAAAAACCGTCCTTATAGATCTAGTACTCCTTTGATTACATTTTAGGCTTCCATATGAGTACTATTTTATATACTTTAGCAGAAGCAAATGAACCTCAACTATCTATGAATTAATTATAATTAGTGACTGATTTGATGTTTTCTTTTGCATTCCTTTTTATATGTATCCCTCTGAAACAAACATTATTCTAGGCATGCAATACACAATTATTAGTTCAAGTTGAAGTGATTCTGTATAAAATTGGCCTCATATTTATTCATTCAGAAAATGAGCAGGGAGAGTGCATATTTTATAAAACTCCAGTAATTTCTATATCAGATAACCCTTAAGCAAAATAAGATTTAACCCTTTCAAGATTGCTTAATGAATTGGTATTACACAGAGTATCTTTTTAAACTTCTGTAGATTTTCTCCCTTCTCTTAAGCCTTTGAACATAAGCTTTGGATCACAGACCCTGCATTTGAATGTTGCAAACATGATTGTTTGGTGCATCTTTATGATAGAAGCCATGCATTCTAAGCAAAACCATGACAGCATTTGACAGATTATTGTGGAAATTTCTGGGTGAAAGAGAATGGATTAAATTAATTGAAATGCTATCTGGAGCAGTGAGAATTCCACGATTCCATAGAACGAGAGAAAGGCTGTTCACTTGGCCAGAAGTAATTTGGGAGGGAATAGAACACATTTAATTCCACAATTCCATATAACGAAAGTAAGAGTGTTCACTTGGCCAGAAGTGATTTGGGAGGGAATAGAACATATTTAACAATCTAGATAATGCTATTTTAGATTTATTTTAAGCACACATTGTCATTGTTATTTGGAAGCCCACACTTCGTGAAGTTGGTCAGGACCGCCAGAGATGATGCTCATTAATCTCTAACATATATTGATAATTCTCCAATCTATTTGTCACATGCACAGGGAGCCTTCAGATACAGAGGGAGGCTTAGAGGGCTTCTGGATGTTTTGAAATTTACTCTCTCAACTCTTTCCTCCTAAGATCCAACTTAGCTAGTTGGGGATATCAATGCACTTCAAATGGCATTCTTACTCTACTATACAGATTTGCCACTAAAGGCAAATAAAATGTGAGCTCTTCATTCCTCCCCTGGAGCCTGAGGACTACATCTGCAAGCCCAGTGGTAGGTTCTGCACCACACTCTGGCCACACACTCTTCTCAGGATAAAGGAAGGGAGATGCATTGAATGCTGTAACTTGAGTAATTCCTTTGCATGGAACAGTGTTGTATTTTAAGTGGTTCGTATTTAATAGCATCATCATTGTGAGAGACTTTTGATGTATCTTCCTCATGCATGTTACTGGATGGCAAAATTTCAGGGGTTGGTTTTCATCTTATACTTTAACACACCATCCTCAGCATCTGATACAGGTCCTTAAATAGCATTAGTGCCTGGCCATGAGCATGTAAACTCCATGGGAATACACAGGTCTGTGTTCCTTGTTCACTGCCAGTATCGTCTGGGGAAGGGCTGTCTGATAATAAATATAATGCAAGCTATGTGTGTAATTTTAAATTTTCTGATAGGCACAGTAAAAATAGTAAAAAGAAAGCTAATGAAATTGTCTTAATATATTTAACAAACTTGATCATTTGAATGTATAGCCAACATAAAAATATTATGGATATATTTTATATCTTTATGCTAAACCTGTGAAATCAGGTGTGTGTTTTACCCTTACAGTGCATATCATTGCAAACTAGCCCCATATGGCTGGTGATTATTACATTACACAGCATAGACTCATAGCCTGAAATGGCATCGGATACACAAGCATCACTCAGTTAAGTATTTGTCAAATAAATGAATGAACGACATTTGTTGACTGGACTTCATACAGCCAGACCACATAATAATTGTTAGTGTTATAAAACTATAGCAAGTTCAAATAGTTTATCATAAAATTTCCTTTTTAAGTACCAGAGAGACCTTTGATTTTGACTTTGAATATTCCTTTTTTGAATAAGGCTGAGGTTCCTAAACAGTTATATGAATAGTAGAATGCAAAATGGCTGGAGTATTATGAAATTCATTCATTTGAACTTGCCATTTCGTTTTCTTCTTTGTGTGGAATGAAACTCATATGCTTGTATTTTTATATCTGTGAAATCTTTATTTTTATTCTTTAGAAAGAAGTCAATTAATTTGCATTTACTAATCTCCCATTCCTCACATTGTAATATCATTCTCTTTATATCTGAAGGGGAAATTGTTAATATTTCTTTTAAGCCTATAAACTTAATTTCCAATAAGGGAGTTGGTAGTTTGAATGAAGATAACAACATCCTGCAAGTTTTATTCCTATTGTGTGGCTTTTTATAGGTTTGTCTTCATCGCTTCCATTTGTGGCACTTTTAAATATGTAGTCTGGTGTTTGCTTAGTTTTTCTGATTTATATGCTTAATGGTGGAGAAATCTATCTCAAAGATGCAAATCAAAGCATTCCTAAGTTATTCTCCAAATGTCAATAATGTTTAATTATTTTCACTTGCTTACTTTGTAAGATGTTTAAGTGGGATATTTAAATTTCTCAAATTTCCTGCAAATATTAAATGGAAAATTAAAATAATTTGATTGGATCATAAGTAGCCCCAGATTAACTGCCATTGGCAATCTAGAAAGTACATTTCTATTAGAGAAAAGGCTTTGGAATAAAAAAATCAATGGATAACATTGTCCTATTTATGCCCAATTTTGCCTAGACCAGATGAATTTATTTATAGAGATGTTTAGGAAGATTCTTAAAAATATGTAAGCAGCGCTTATCACTGACTCATATGGTTTTTCGTGACTTTTGCTTTCTTTTTGTTTAACTGAACCATTTAGATTTTCTTTGTAAGAATACTGTAAAAGAATATTCACAAGCAATAATATAGGTCATATCACATACAGTTATATAAAATCTATGTGTAAAATATAACATAAATTTCTATTATAGAAAAAATAGGAATTCTAGATTTTCTTAGTTTTATTATCACTTAATTGATAAGGTATTTAATTTCAGTCAACATATAAGGTTTATCTGATATATATCAATGTATCTGACAACCTACTAAATAACAACATTTACTAAATATAGTGTCTTAAAGCATTTGCCATTTGTTATTGAGTATTTGATAAGTGAAATAAGCTGGTCAAACAAAATCTTTCTCATTTACTATTTGATAGATATTCATATTGCATATAATAAAATATGGGATGAGTTTGATAGTTCGGGAATTAGTGAATTTTTATATAATTGTTTAATAAAAATAGTAAATAATAACAGCTAATACTTATTATATGCCAGTCATTTTGTTAAGTGTATTATCTGTATAATCTTTACAACCCTGTGAGTTAGATACTGTTATTATCCTTATGTTACCCAGGAGGAATCTAAGGAACATAGAGGATTATAACTTGTCTAGCATCACATGGCTATTAAGTGGTTTTGTCAAGTTTTAAGCCCAGGCAGTTAAACTGTGGGACCCGGCAGTTTACTATTATACTGTACTGAGTACCTAAAACACACTGACCATGACTGTTTTATTTTAAATCCTAGCAATAGGTCTTTAAATTCACAATTAAACTTACATGAAATAACAAAGCAGATAACTTTTCTCTATTGCGTAAAATTGGCAGTTGTCTTGTTATGGTCTTAGTATTAAAGGTAATTTTTAGCTTATCTTTAGAACACCAGTGGTCTAGCTGAGGCAACGTCTGAGCCAGTCCTGGGCTTCCATGAAGCCAGTTCCAGGAGAGTTCAGAGACGTGACCACGGATGCCCAGCTCATCCCCAGGAAGGCAAACCAGCCCTTCCTGCTTCTACCTTCCTGGTCTAATTTTATGATTTTGTGCTATTATTAATTATCAAAGTAATTTTTGATTATACCCATTGGTGAGCCTTCTTAAAAATATTCTTGCAATGTTATTTAGTAATAAAATTGTTAAACTGTGGCTCTTAATAGTATTAAAAACTAATATTCAGAAGCGATTAAAGGATCAGAACTGTACAAATGAGTAAACAGACTTGCTTATAAGGGCACCTAATTATTCCAGGGCAGGATATAATTAAGTGCTAAAGTTGTGTGATATAAAGACAATGAGGATGCAGAGTTTTGAAGGAGAAATTAAAGAACCATGTTGCTTTGCTGGGCTCTGATTGCCAACTTAGGGACTTGAAAAATAAAACAAAGCAAATTTATACAAGGTCTCTAATTCTGCCTAGTTTTTTTTTTGTTGTTGTTTGTTTGTTTTTTAACCTTGTCTTTTAAAGTCCCATATGCTTAATTAGGCAATTCTATACTTGTCAGTTTCTTATAGTTACATTACCAAGGTACCATCATAAAGAAGGTGGTTTAATACAGAAGGCAGAAATGGTGATTAACATCTGCCACGTGCCTCCTGTGTGACAGAAACACTGTCACTCAATATTACTCAATTTTGTGCAGGAGACATTTGGGCCCCATTTTACAGATGAGAAACTTGAGAGTCAGTGGGTCTTAGGAGCATTGAACCTTGTTGTGCTTAGGAGCGACAGAAACACAATTCATCCACGTTCCACATGATCTACTACCACCCTTAGGCAGGCCCTGCATCTGGAAGATCTTCATGCCAGCACTGGACATTTTGATTCCAGGGTGTTAAGAGTCTCCCTAGAAGGCAGATTCCTTAGGGAGGACAGAGCCATTAGTCTGATGATACTGTGTGACCTTGTGAGGAAGGCTAGGAAGGTGGCTTCTAGGAATTTAGTATGTAGGAATGTGCATGGGACTCAAGACATGCTCAGCGGAACCATCAGTCCTCCACCTCCTTGGAGGATCTCACACGCTGAAGGATGAGGGCTCGTTCCATTTGCCCACGGAGGTGGACA
>PVJS01021259.1:0-21706 GCA_004027185.1 Glis glis
CTCTCTCTCTCTCTCCCTGTCTCTCTCTCTCTCTTTCTCTTTCTACCTAGTGAGGCCCTTCGCAACTTCATGAGACCCGAAGTTCTTTATTTCAAAATAAAGTACAAAAAAAATAGGGCCGGGGGTGTAACGTGGAGGTAGAACGCCCCTGGGTTCAATCCCTGGTACCGCAAAAAAAAAAAAAAACAATAGCATAAATCTAGGTTTCAATGAGTAATACGGAAACGATACCTTTCCTATTTACTCTAGAGAAGAACTTAGGTCAGGCCAGTGTAATACAGATATTCACTAAAATCTGAGGGAAGGCTTTATTTTGGGAAAAGTGGGTCTGGTTATCTTCTCAGATTAAACAAAGGATTCACCCATCAATTCTTGGTTCCTTCTTATGTATCCCAGCAAACTTCCTTCCTGGTGTAAATGTATCAGGAAAGGTAATTGCAAGAAGAGACCAGTTTAAGAAATAAAATGATATCCATGCCAAATTATCTTGACTTTGCTTTCTCTAAGTTCCATTTCTGGGTAGAAAGTTGATTTATATCTATTTTATAAACCACAAATTTAATTTCCTGGTATATTTTAGTTAAAGAAATACCTGATTCACATCCCCTCTCTCCTTCCTCCAACTTCCCATTTCCACTTTTACATCATTAATATATCTTTCCTGGCTTCCAAAAGGGTTTGGCATTCTCTTATGTTCATTGGTATTTTGTCCAGATGAAAGAATAGGGCATGGAGGAAATGTCTTTGTGAACTTGCTGTTCTCTCTTGAATAACCAAAGCTCTCTCTGCTGATATCTTTATGGAAAAAAATCTAAATATAAAGAAGAATCTGGAATCTGAGAACAGTAATACTTCTTGGTTGGTAGACCTCATTTGCAAGAGGACTTTACTGAACTCAGATTAGAGCCCTCAGACAGAGTAAGTGAAGTGTAGACTGTCAGAGTAGATACACCTCCTAAGGTCTCTGCAACCAACAGAATCAATTGCCTACCAACCACCTACCTGGGACATCATAGGTTTACTTGCCCTTGATCCTGCCCAACTTTCAGTGATTGTATGACAGGGACCACAAGATGAGTTAAAGAGAGATAAATCAAGCTGCATGATATTCTGTCCTTTGGTCAATCGATGCAAGAAAAACAGTGACAGGACCAGGTTTATTTCTGTAAGAAGATAATTCTTCTAGTTGTGTGAAGGATTGACTCGTCAGGATAGGGAGAGAAGCTGGAGGCAAGAAGGCCAGAGGGAAAGCTATTAGAAAGTTCCAGGGCAACAAGGTAGAAAGTAGAGGAAATGATTGTGAGCAATTGACAAGATAAAGTCTCCTCAGTTAAATTACATAAATAACTCTGTGACCTTATGTATGCCTCTCACCTTTATTTCTACATCTATAAATTAAGAGTCACAGGTCCTCTTCAAAACACCACTATGAGAAGTAATATATGAGAAACTATTTTATATGGTACAAACCTACAAAACTACAAGGTTATTTTATTATTGTTACTAGTAGTAGGACTATTAATATTACTATTTCACCATCCTAACACAGCATATATTTTGAGTGTTCCTGGCTTCAATCTCCAGTATGGCAGAAAGAAAGAAAGAAAGAAAGAAAGAAAGAAAGAAAGAAAGAAAGAAAGAAAGAAAGCGAGGGAGGGAGGGAGGGAGGGAGGAAGGAAGGAAGGAAGGAAGGAAGGAAGGAAGGAAGGAAGGAAGGAAGGTGAGAATTTCTACTTATAAAAAATTTCTAAGAAACAAGTATGGCATAGCAGTTATTAGGATGTATTTATGTATTTTACAATGCATGACTTTAGTACTTGTCTAAAATTAGATAGACAACTTTCATTTGAAAATATCAATAATATAAATCATTCTTTTTTATTATTTAATCTTATAATATTGAAATATTACCAGATGAAATATTTATTTTAAAAAATGTACATGTTTTTCTGGCTGACATCAGTGTTAGTACAGCTTGAGTGAGGAAATATTTTCATCTCTCCCCAAGGTTTTTTTGTAAGTTGGAATTTCTTCTTAGTAATTTTTAGAATAAAAGAAAATAAGGTTATTCTTTTTTCAAAAATTTTGATTCAAAATAATATTTGGATCCAATATAAGAAAAATGCATTCAACTGACTGGTGTTTTGTTAAAATAAAATATTAAGGCAGAAAAATAGATAAATTGGACTGCATCAAAATCAAAAACTGCCATGCACTAAAGGATACTAACAGGGATGTATCCTTAGATATAGAATGTTCCATGAAGAGCTTATTTATTGGTGTTCAGAGTTGATGTAATTGAAGTTTGAGAGTTGTAATCTCATCAGTAGATTTATCTGGTGATAACCTAGGCTAGTGGAGTGTGGCCTTAGAGATTGTGGTTGTATCTCTGAATCCTTGCTGGCTTGCTCTCTCTGCTTCCTGCCTCCATAATGTGAGGAGCAGAGCCCGTGTCCTTCCTATCTATCAATCTATCTATCTATCTATCTATCTATCCATCTATCATCTATCTGACTGTTTCCTGCTGCCATGTCCTTAGATCCTAGACCCCAGCTTCACATGGACTGAACCAGGAATCTCCAAGAAACTGTGAGCAACTAAATCTTCCTTCCTTTAAGTTGTGCAGTCAGTTGTACAGTCAGTCTCATAGGAGTGAGAATGTTCACTGAGATAGATGCTAATGGAAACTCATGAAATGGAAAAATATATGCAAATCATATATCTGTTAAGGAGTTAATATCCAGAATAGATGTGGCTCAGTGGTAGAACACCCCTAGATTCAATCCCCAATTCCACACACAAAAAATGAGATGTGATATTTGTGCCATTTCTGCTCTTTTCAAAATATAAATGCATGTTACAATTACTGAAATCATGTATTTGAGAAGTTGTTTGTGAGTACATTTAGGTTTCATGTTCTGAAAACAGCCGGAAACAATTACCTCATGACTAGTATTCTTACAGTTTTAGTCTTCAAAATGTTTGTTTCTCCCTCAAAAACTTTTCCATGCGATGTGGGAATTTCACAAGGTCGTGACATCTTTTACATGTTCCAAAAAGTTTTGACCCATTATCAGTATGATGATTAATTTCCTAACCATTAATTAGATATAATCATTTTTATTAAAATTACATTTTCTTTGTAAAAAAACTTAAATATAGGCCACCAAATGCTGAGTGCATGTATGCCACTGTCAACATGATTTACATTATGATGTGAGTCTATAATGCACCAATGAAAACACATAGAAAAATTAAAAATTAAAAAATGTTAATTTACTATTTAAAAAATCATTTCTGTGTGATAGAACTATAGAAGTCTATACCCTATATATATGTTTGTGTTTTCTGTCCTTCTAATTATAAATAATAAAAATTCATGTGAAACAAAAAAACCAAAAAACTTAATATAAAACAAACATGAAAAATGACCCCCTGAAAAATATTTAGGTATTACTAAAAACAATATCAGAAAATTGTTATCTTTGTCCATTTTCTACTAATAGTAAGGAAAGATACCATATACCGATCACTTTCTTATCCAAATTCATGCAAACCTACACTGTTTAATATTTCTATTCCTATATACAACAGTGTATCAAAGCATATTATGAGTATTTCATTTACAGGATTCATTCTATGATGATGTTCACACGTTCTCACCCTCTGAAGCAAATTCCCTCTTTATTTTAAACCTATTCCTATTTCCAGGCAGCCAAATAAAGAGATCAAATTAGCATCTTACTCTTGAGAGAATTCTTCATGAATCTCATGTGTTTCTTGTAATAGATTACCTGTCACTTCACTCCCCCCAAAAGGAAAAATCTCTTGACTTGACTGTTGAGACTTATTAGTACATGTGTGACAGATAAAAGTAAATGTTCCATTATGAGGAAGGCAAAAAAGTCCCGGGAATCTGTATCAGAGGTTCAAGTTAAGACGTCAAGGAAGAGAGTGAACAGTTCAAGCTTACACTCAGCAGCTTGGTCGGGATGTCTCTCCCTTCCTGCTCCTCTGGTGATGGGTCTCTGGGTCATTATTGCTGCTCTCTGACTTCCATCATTATCTTTTGACTTCAGAATGTTTTACAGTTGCCCTTTGTATGTCGGGTCTAGTTTAATATGGGAAATATATGCTCATCATTTTGTTTCTGTAGAATCTATGCAATTTTACCATTAATGTCAGATTTTTAGGAGAATGTGAATGGCTCTGAGCAATGTTCAGGCTACTCAGAGTGTCTTGATTGATACAAATTGACATTTTAAATACAGATTGTTGGTGATATGTACTTGGCTTATGGAAAGCTCAGGAAATCACCAAATGGGATTCTCAAAGATGAATACCAATACTGACTTCTACACCTCCCCTGAAATCACCTTAACTGCCTATGGGATGAAGACTACTTAATGGGAAGAGGAACACTCTAGAAGGATTTTTTTTCTTTCTTTGTGGTATTTTGGATTGTATTCAACCCACGGCTCTGTGCTTACTAGGCAAGCATTCTACCACAGAGCTACATCCCTAGCCCTGGAAAGGAATTATTAAATAACTTTTGTGGTAGGGGAGGATTTTGTCCAGTTGAGACCTATGCTTTCTAAAGCATACTCTCTAAGTGCTATCTATGGAACCTCTGCTTAGATATGGACAAAGACAGATCATATTACCTTGCAAGAAAACACACAGCAAATAAACAAAGCATATAGCTATTGTTATCAAACATGCTTCCTTGTTATACTTACCTATGATATACAACTTAAATACAGTTCTCATGCTTACAAGAAGTACTCTTTGCTTGTTGAAGTATTACTGATTGTTTTATGTCTTAAGAAGTATAAGTGGAAATAAGAGTAAATATATGTGGAAGTCAATTTCTCTAGTTGCCTCTTTTTCTCTCCATAGATGTGCCACCAGAAGTTTAGCAAGTGTAATTAAGGCATTTTATGTTAAACATAAACCATAATATTTTTCTCACAGCTTTGAGAGTTAATTTCATACTATAAAATTCACCTTTTAAAAGCATACAATTCAATAGTTTTAGTATATTCACAAAGTGGTACAACCACTATCACAACCGAATTTCAGAACATTTTCATCACCCTGAAATAAATATATTTTTAGTTTTTCTTTTTGTTTTTACTTCAGGAGTTCTGTATTTCAAAATAAACATAAGAGGCATTTTATTAACTTGGCAATGGCTGTGTCAAATCTAAAGTGAAGAAAAAGATAGGTGTAAATATAGATAGTTAGCATAAAGGGGATAAGTAATATTTTATATGTTGTCTTTAGAAATATAAAGGCTTCCAGGAAGAATCCTCAAATCTTAATTTTAAGTAATGAAAATCCTGGAGAGCAAAATATACCAACCACCAACTGTCATCATTAAAATGTTTTAAACAACAGTGGACTATGTTTGCAAAGCAAATTTCAACCTAAGACTGCACAAGCTTTAGTTATAAATCCCCTTTGAAGGATTTGGACTATTTTAAGAAGAAAACAAACTTACTTAGATTAAGCCTTAGCCTTTGGCTCTTGTCAGTTCATGAGACATATCATCATGTGATTATACAGTAATAGAGTGGTTTCATAGTACCTATTCATACAGAAAATGGTCTCTGCTATCTGATGCAAACTGTAAAAGACAGGATAGATGCTATATTACAATTTCTATCATAATAAAAAAGCGCCTTCACTTTATATTCACAAGTCTTAGTAATTTTTGCTGACTTGTCTATTTCTTGTAATTTGTACTACATGATCTGAAGGAATGCTCAGTGATCGAGTCATACGAAAGGATTCGTCATTATTCTTTACCATGGGCTTTGCTGCACTGGCTTAATATGTCTTTTATAATATTCTCTCAAATGTGACTTAATGTACTTACCAAGTCAAAAATATGAATAAATTCTTTTCAACTGATTAGTTACTTAGTTACTTAAATTTTCTATTACAGAATTTTGCTCATTTTCAAATGTTTGCCCTTCAGATAACACTTAGGATATTTCTTTTTTCAGAAACAGAAAATCCTGGGTCAATCCTGCCCATGGAAACAGACTCTCTTGGCTTAAAAGACTGAGAATCCCAATTTTAACAAGTATCCCACGTGATTCCTTGTAAGAGTGTCTTATCCTTTCAGAGAAAAAGCATTTGGGAAACAGGAATACCCTGGGGGAAAAAAACAGTACAGTAGAATCAGAGAAACAACTTATTCAGAATTTCGAACTATGATGTTACAGGTCAAAAAAAATTATTAAAATAAAAGCATTGTGTTCACCAAGTTTTTCCTGGCATGTACTAACACATCCTATGCATGTAAATAATCTGTTAAATGAAAGAATATTTTCTTTGTGGGCCCATGTGAGATTCAAGTTGAAGTTACTTTAGGAAAAATTAGGCATGTGAACAAAAAAATTTCAGGGAAAAATGTATTTCATATTTAATATGACTATTCTTAAAAAGACCATGGGTTATTTTAGAGTCAAGAAAATGCCAATATTTTAGTAAAAACTGCACTGTAATTAGGTTCATCTTTCTGTGTGTCTACTAAATCAAAAGAAAATGGGCAGAGACTAAGTAATTTGCAGAGCCCATTCAACATTCAGAAAGTCTTATTTTTTTAAAAAAAAATTGGTATTTCCAGGATGTTTACTAGGACAAGAACCTAGCCTTAATTCCGGGACTTGTCTTGTTTGTTGTTTTTGAGGGAATGTTGTGCAATATCTTACTCCCCCGGCAATTGTACCTGTTGACTCTCTTAATTGTCTGGGGCACAGTCTCCCTCTGCCTGGAAAAACTACAAAGCACTGCTGGTTTCGCTGGCAGCAGCGTGACTAGAATTCTTTCTCACCTTTGTGTTCACATAGAAATGTTATCTTAATCTCAACTGACAAGTGTGTTCTTAAAACAAAACTCAGAGGTGGAAGGCCGGAGGAATGCTTCAGGGAGATCCAAGAGGAACAAAACGAATAGGATCGGCACAGCAATTACATTTAGAAACTGAAAGTTGTTACCCACAATTTAGACACTAGATGGAGAAGACAAATTGTTCCTTTCTATTTGGGGGGTAAGATTATAATAGAACATAATAGTGGCTTTTCACATTAAATAATGTTTTTCCAATTCTGTAAAAAAAAGTCTTAATGCCAAAAGGAAGGAAGACTACTTAGTCACACTAGTGGAAAAAAATATATCCATAGTAGTGAGGATAATTCATTATTCCTCCATCCAGCAGTTGCTAGCTACCTATTGTGTGCCAGATTTTGGTCTATGCAAAAAAAAAAGTAATTATTTCTGATTTCTGGTCCTGAAAAATTAATCTCTGGGAACTCTGGAAAACTTTAACTAGGAGGTATCTCCAAATGAAGAAAGGGAGTGAGCAAAAACTTCTGAGAAAAGATGAATACTTGTAAATGGACATAGGGAGATGTTAGAAGTTGAAATGTGAAAGGCTGGGAGTGCAGCTCAGTGGTGGAGCCCTTGCCTAGCATGAGCAAGGCCCTGTGTCTGATTCTTAGCATAGAAAAGAGAGGAAAGGAGGAAGGGAGGGAGGGAGGGAGGGAGGGAGGGGAGATCTGAAACATTCTAAAGCAGTGTAGACTATTGTCTAAATTTACCTACTATTCTTGTTGAAATCTCTGTGTCCTAAGTATACATTATTCACAGAAGGAGAAAAGGCAGTTCAGTGGTTGGGGCCTGAGGGTTCAGATTTATTTTTTTAGGGTGTTAATAAACATTTATTTTTTGCATTAATTTTTTAACATGCTTTTATTGGTGCATTGGAGTCTCACATCACAATGAATATCTATTTGATGTTAACATACATGCACACAGCTCTTAGTGTGCCCCCCGCCTCCCCTCACCCATATGAAGTACCGAGAATGATGTTGGTATATTCACACATGTACACATTGCTTATGATAGTAATTCCACTGATTCACTTCTTTCTTGTCCTTCCCTTCCTTTGTACCACTTCTCTTAGGTACCCACTGAGGGTTCTTCATTATTAGCCAGAGTCCTTTGTGTCCCCACTACTCCCTAAACCTGTTTCTTAGAATCCACTCTTCATTGAACATAATTACTCCTCTCCACATGGTTCAGACACTAGGCCGAAAATTGATAAGGAGACCTTCTTCAAGTACCTTGAATCATAAATCTTTGCTTGTTTGTTTTTAATTTGGGGGGCAGGTACTAGGGATTAAACCCAAGGGCATTCTACCTTGGAGCTATATCCCTAGCCATATTTTATTTTTTATTTTGAAATAAAGTTGCTGAGGTTAGCCTCAAACCTGTGATCCTCCTGTCTCATCCTCCCACATACTGGGATTACAGGTGTGCACCACCATACACAGCTTGTTTTTAAATTTTAATCATCAAAATTATGGGAAGAAGGATTCATCTTATTCTTTAAGAACCCTCTTCTTTTTTCCTCCCTTCCTTCATACCTTCCTTTTTTCCTTCCTCTCTTCCCTTCCTTTTCCTTTCATATCCTGTCCTATATGTTCCTGTCCTTCATTTTCTCTTTCAATATCTTTTCCTATTTTTTTTAACCTCAGAACTTCTAAGAAACATAAACTGTCACAATTACTAGGAGTCACACTTTGGTGTCCACCCCACAAGTCCCATGACATTGCAGAGGAAGCACAGCCGCTTGGGCATCGTCCTGGTCATGGAGGAGGTTGGGAAATGTGGGCTAATCTGCAGGAAGTTAGTTGTAGTCTGCACTGGAGGGAACCCGAGGAATGAGAGCAAAGAGTGGGAAGGAGACAGGTCATCTTCTCAGCACGGTTGACGTTGCCTTTTATCCTTTCTTAAATACCAAATGATTAATAGCACTATCTCTAGGCTCTTTTAGTCACATTCTCTACCACTCTGTCCCTAGCAGAATCTCAGAGCAAGGAAAAATGTTAGTCCACAGACTGAAAGGAAAAGAACAGTCAAGGAGAAGACCAAGTGAGCGGGGAAGTGCCACTGTCTTCACAGCAAGGATCAGGGATCAGAGCTCCCTCTTTTATTGTTTTTTGTTGTTGTTGTTGTTTTCAGCATTGGGAAATGAACCTAGGACCTGGCACAGGCTAGGCAATTCAGAGCAACAGAGAGCTAAGGATGTAGTTCAGTGATAGAGCGTGTGCCTATTATGTGTGCACCCCAGGTTTATTCCCCAGCGCTACAAAAACAAAAACAAAAGAAATACCAAAGCAATGATCAAGACACTTTGCCTTCTCAGTGTGGGGTGGGGAGGGAGGAAGGAATAAAAGTGCAGCTGCTCTGATCCTCTGCCCACTGCACTTCCCGGGAGCTCCCCCTCTTCCAGCCAGTGTACTCAAACCTGGTGTTTATGAAGTAGGAGGGAGCTTGTTGAAAGTGCAGACTACTGAGCTCCACGTAAGTGTTTCTGACAGCTGATCTCTGTTTGAGAAACACCAGCTAAGAGAGAAAATTCAAGTTCCTGGGAACAGAATGTAAAGTCTCTTAGAGAACTGAAAGAAGCCACTTTGACCATTTAATAATCCTCAGATTCTTCTGGCAAATATTGACAGTTCCCAGCAATTAGAGGTAGGCGTTAGCTGACAAGTCTCTCCCACATAACCGTGCTACCTCATGGTATGTTTATAATGAAAACAAGTTTTAGATTCAGATCTAACATCTACTAACAAGCAAGCACAAGGAGTCATATCAACTGCTCTTGCAAACTTGAGTTCCAAGACTCAAGAGCAGAATCAGCCAACCATCTAGCTTTGGTCAAACATAGCTGTCCTTCCTGAATTAAAGGTACCTGGCCAAGTGGAGCCATGAACCTAGCATGCTGCTCCAGAGATAATAGCTGCTGCTGAACTTACCACTTCCTCAAACTGCACACAGGTGTTGGTGCCTGTACACGCATTCTAGCCAATCATGTAACTCAAACACAATTCATCTTACTATTGAAAAAATCGGTTCTAAGCCAGGTGTGGTGACACACACTTGTAATCTCAGTACTTGGGAGGCTGAGACAGGAGGATTACAGGTTCGTGGCCAGCCTCAGCTACTTAGTGAGGCCCTCCGCAACTTAGTGAGATCCTGTTTCAAAATAAGGGAAAAAAATAGGTCTAGGAATGTAGCTCAAAGGTAGAATGTCTCTGGGTTCAATCTCCAGTACTGCAAAAAAAGAAATCAGTTCTAATGTTTCTTATGCTAATGAAACACTCTCCCATATAGATTCTCGTAATGTTATTTGAGGTTTGTATGTATCTACCTCTGAAGCATGAATACCTAATTGAGGTGCTTCAAATTATCACCACTCCCTTAGAACAGTGAACATAGTAAGCACTCAGGTATTAGCTGCTACCAACTTTCTTGTAATTACCATGGTTATCATCTTCATCTCTGTTATGATATGTTCAGGCATGTTCAGCTATTATTCTACATATCCAACTTATTGACTACACCAGTGTTTTTAAACCCACTAGTGGGTCATAAAATCAATTCAAGTATTTCTACAGAGCATTTTTTATAATGTGCTTTCATTGGTGCATTATAGTCTCACATCATAATGTAAATCATGTTGACAGTGACATACATGCTTATATAGCATTTTTAATGATGTCAACCAGAAGAGAATAAAAAACATCATGGTGTATAAAGTTTTTGGCTTAGTCTTATGTAGGTGTGTATAGTGAGTTGTGATGTAAAATATATTTTCTACTATGGGTCAAAAAGAAAACACTATTCTGATTGTATGCCTCAAAGAGACTCTGTCTTATTTTTGTTGCTATCATTGGTATATAACACATGTTCAGATGCTCAACAAAGGAATATGAATGGATTCTCTTTTTTTCTGCTATGATGAATTTCACTATAAAATGCAACTGAGTGATGTTTAAACGTTTTGCAGATTTGAAACAGAGCATATGTAAGCATTTGTAATTGATATTTGTAGAACCAATGTGTAGATGTATTCTCTGCTACTCTGGTTTGAAGAGAACTGTAATTATAAACCATCTTTCCTGGAAATCCTTCATAGCTAACTTTCCCCTGTATCTCAGGGTTCTGTATTTAACAAAGTAAAAATTACACAGGGAGCATGCCTGTAATCCCAATACATGGGAGGCTGACAAGAGGATTGCAGGTTCGAGGCTAGCCTTGGCAATTTAGTAAGACCCTCAGCAACTTAGTGAGACCTTGCATCAAAATTAAAATACAAAGGGTTGGGTGTGTAGCTTGGTGGTAGCATGTCCCTGGGTTCATCCCCAGTACCCCCCCACATAAAAATAGAAATTACTTGTTCTTGTGTTCTTCATATTAATTTCCTATTGCTGCTGTTACAAATTATCACAAATATGGTGTTTTACAACATCAATTGTTCATTCTTTTAGCTTACAGTCTTAGAATAGGTACTTGACACAAATCTCACTGGACTAAAATCAAGATTTGTGTGTACCTGCATTCTTCTGAGCTACTAGCAGAGATGTGTTTCCTTGTCCTTCTCAGCTGGTAGAGGTCCCTTAGAATTCCTTGGCTCATGGCCTTTTTTGTGCATCTTCAAAATCAACAGCCTAGCATTCCTGCCTCTGTTTTGATGGTCCCATCTCTTTCTCTGATCCCAACTCTCCTGTCTCCCTATTTGATTAATAAAGACCCTTGTGACTACATTGGGCCCATGAGGATTATCCAGAATAAACTCCCCATTTTAAAGTCCTTACTGGTTTCAATCCCTTTGGAATTCATGCACACCCATGTTCATAGCAGCACAATTCACAATAGCTAAATTACGGAACCAACCTAGGTGTCCATCAACAGATGAATGGATCACAAAATTATGGGAAATACACACAATGGAGTTCTACTCAGCAATAAAGAAGAACAAAATAATATAATTTACAAGAAAATGGAAGGACCTGGAGAGCATTATGTTAAGTGAGATCAGCCAATCACAGAAAGAGAAGAGTCATATGTTTTCTCTAATATGCGCAAGCTAGGGAGTAATGGGCACAAAAGGGCCTCCAGACAATAGTGGAGAAGCCTCAGTGGAGTCAGGGAAGGGGACAGGGAAGAATGAAGTTCATTAATGGAATTACTACCATTGACCATGTGTACACATGAGAATATACCAATGTCAATCTCAGAACTCTGTATTGGTGGGGGAAGGGAGGCAGGGGTCACCAAGTGCTGTGTGCATGTATGTTACTGTCAACTTGAGTTTCATTGTGATATGAGACTGTAATGCACCAATAAAAGCACATAGAAAAAGTAAAGTCCTTACTTTGCCGTATCTGAAAAATCCCCTCAGTTATTTAATATTCACAGGCTTCAGGAATAAAACTTGAGCATCTTTGGGGAGGTCATTATTATTTTTAACATACTTCTATTGGTGCATTCTTTTTTTTTTTTTTTGCGGTACCAGGGATTGAACGCAGGGGTGTTCTACCTCCGCGCTACGCCCCCGGCCCTATTTTTTATACTTTATTTTGAGACCGGGTCTCACGAAGTTGCGGAGGGCCTCACTAAGTAGAGACAGAGAGAGACAGAGAGAGAGAGCTGAGGCTGGCCGCGAACCCGGATCCTCCGGTCTCCGCCTCCCAAAGTACTGGGATTACAAGCGTGCGCCACCACGCCCGGCTATTGGTGCATTCTAATGATGTATCTTAATGAGGTTCAGAGTGATGGAAATATACATGCACTCAGGACTTGTGTGTCTCCCCCTGGATCCGACCCATTCTACCTATCACACCCATCGATTCCACAGTCTAAGAACTGCCCCAGGCAGAGGCATTTGCAAAGCATTTTGAATAATTTTCATATTATTTGACTTGTAGATGTGGCTATCCAGGTGATTAGACCTGTTTTTTTTAATTTTATATGATTTTGGGGACATGAACAAATAAAATCACACCTCATCATCTGTGACTACAACATTCACGCTGGTGAGAATTTGCTAAAAGTTGTGCGACAGCTCTCATTTTCATAATGAAATGTTAACATAGTCTTTTAACATCTGCATGGTTTAGCTAATAACCTCAAAGGAAACAATTAGAGAAATAGAAGTAAAAATGGCACAAAATTCTAAGTCAGTAAAGGCTAGTTGTATACTTTATAAGGATATGTAATCTCCATGTTATAAAACACTCAGGAAAGACTATGGCTGCTCAGAACAAAGTCGCTGAATGTTTCCTGCACGATCAAGAAAAGTGGTTTACAGGAACACCTACCTGTTTGCAGGACATCTCAACACTGTCTACTCTGTATTATTTTAGCAGCCATTGCCTTCTAACACTCTTATTTTCAGTGACTGGCATTTTTATTGTTTCCTCCACTTCCCTATTTTCTATGAGAATTTGGTCTTGCCAATCAGCTTCGTGTGAATAATGGAATTTACGAGCAACACAGATCCTTGACCAGGAATTATGGGCCTTTACTTAAAATTTTTTACAGTTCCTTTTCATATAAAATGTGCTCTGCATAGTAAAATTCAAAATCAACATCTATCAAAGAATTAAGTGTGTCTTATTACTTCAAAGATGTTAAACGGCTCTTGTAAATTAATTCCTCACCCTCTTTTCCAATCTCATCTTAATTTCAATGGTTTTAATGGGAAGGTGTACTCGCTGGTTTTACTTGGTTTATTGCTTTCCCTAAAAATAACTTTAATCGTTTAAAAAGGCTTGTAAATTTGATTATTTCTTTTTTTTTTTTTTGTGGTACCGGGGATTGAACACAGGGGCGTTCTACCTCTGCGCTACACCCCCGGCCCTATTTTTTTTTTATGCTTTATGTTTGAAACCGGGTCTCACAAAGTTGTGGAGGGTCTCACTAGGTAGAGAGGGGGGGGAGAGAGAGGAGAGAGAGAGAGAGAGAGAGAGAGAGAGGAGAGAGGAGAGAGGAGAGAGAGAGAGATAGATCGATCGATGGAGCGCGCGCGCATGCGCAAGCTGAGGCTGGCCGCGAACCCGGATCCTCCGGTCTCCGCCTCCCAAAGTACTGGGATTACAAGCGTGCACCACCACGCCCGGCGTAAATTTGATTATTTCTAATAGTTTCATTTATAAGTGGACATATTTTCTCTCTGGAGCAAAAAAAGGGGGGGAGGTACAGGGGATTGAATCCAGGGGCATTCTACCTCTGAGCTACACCCCTAGCCCTTTTTAATTTTTATGTTGAAATGGGGTCTTGCTAAGTTGCTGAGGGTCTCACTAAGCATGATTTAATATTTATATTGCTAATCAGGCTAGGTTTGGTATTTAAATTGTGCATGTATTTCGGTTTGAAACTACTATTGTATCACTAGTAGTCTATACTGACTGGGGCAAGATGTAACAGTACCCACACTTACCGGTGTAGTTTTCTTGGAATGTTTAATTTGGTAGATCATTGGAACTTTGTTTGAGTCAAAAGAATTAAGTTGTCATGAAGTGGAACTCTTCTGCTATATTCTTGGAAGGTACCGACTGCGAACTTTGCAGTCAAACTGGGGATTGAATTTGGCTCAACTACTGATAGCTGTGATGTGAGGATGTGAGGAAAGTTACTTGTTCCCTGTGCATCTCAGCTTCTTCATCTGTGCAACCTGGAATAATATCGATCTTGCAAAAATAATGTAAGAACTGAATGTGAGAGTATAGGTACATATTTAGCATTGCACCAAACAAATACTATGTCTTATTACCTTAAAGGTAATATGCACGTGTCCTTGAAAGATTTTTAATTTACATGTGCTATAAATAATTCTTAGCATTCATGAGGAGTGCACAGAATACCCAATAGATCAAAAAATGTTAAACTTGAGAAATTTAAGATATGAAAATTAAATCAGTGTAGTTTTTTAATTGTTAGATTGGCAAAGATTTTAAAAAACAGAATATTTTTATGACCAGGCTGGCATTGCAGATAAGTAAAGGAGAAATGGGTGAATTTCAGGGGTTAGGATAATTATCTGTGTGTAAAATAATGCACTGGTTCCCTATCTTGTACCATATTCAGAAATCAATTTTAAGCTAGGTGTAGTAGCACATGCCTGTAATCCCAGTACTTGTGAGACTGAAACAGGAGGATCACAGGTTCAAGGCCAGACTCAGCAATTTAGCAAGACCCTCAGCAACTTAGCAACACCCTGTTTCAAAATAAGGGGTTATAGCTTGGAGGTAGAATTCCCCCTGGGTTCAATCCCCAGTACAAAAAAAATAAATTTCAGATAGACAAAAGACTTAAATTTAAAATGAAAAGTTACAAAACTAACTTAAAATATTACACACACACACACACACACACACACACACACACACACACAAATTGATTAAAGAAACTGGGAAAAATAGATAAATCTACCTTACAGAACAATTCAATTGAACATATGTAGATACCCTTCCTTCAAGGAAGCAGAGCTTCATCACCACACCAGCCCTCCTTGCAGGGAGGCTGGGCAGAGTAATGTGCTTCCACTACTAGGGTGTGAAGAGAGACAAACAATAACATGATATTGGAAAAATCGGGTGGGTATTCTAAACATTCAGTGATATCATGTAGATATCATGTTTCTCTTGATATTCTAGGATGAGAAGGCCACTTCATCTGTGTGGTATTCTTTCCAAAACCCACTCCAGTCATGAGAAAAAAAATCAGACAAATTTAGATTCAAGGACAGTCTACAGCACAATTTGCTGAGATCACAAAGAACAAGGAAAGTACTGATCAACTCTCAAAAGACAGAAGACTGGGGACGCATGACAAAAAATGCAATCTAGATACAGAATTGTGTCCTGGATCAGAACAAGAAAAACACTAGCAAAATCCAAATAACATCTGGAGTGTAAGTAATAGTAATATATGGTAATAGTTTCTTCACTTGGATAAACATACCATAGCAAGGTTTGGGGGAGGATACAGGGAAACTCTTTACTGTCATTACAACCCTTCTATAAATGAAAAATTATTCCAAAACAGTAAGTGTATTTAAAAAGACTACAAGACTTAGAAAGAATATCAAAAATATCTTTATATTCTTAAGGTAGAAAAGGATTTCATAATCAAAACAAAGAGTACAGGAAAACATTGATATATTTGGCAGTTCTAGAATATTTATTCATCAAATGATGCTACAAAGAAAGTAGCACTATAAATCACAAACTGGGAGAAGGTATTTGCAACAAACACATTTCTATGGACGATATCGCGCTTGCAATGCAAATTGAAAAAAATAAGCCACTTTGTGGAAAGATGAGGAAAAGTCTTAGTTAGACACTTCAGAGAAAAATAAATCCCTAAGATTGATGAGTATATTAGGGATTGGTGAACCTCGTTGCTATTCAGGAAAAATCCACATGCTTGGTCAATTTAAAGTTTTAAAAACCAAGAATATGAAGTGTTATCAAAGATGTAGAATGCCAAAACATTTGTGCACTGAGGATGGGATTGTAAGGCTTTATTGCCACATTAGAAACAATTTATCAGTATCTAGAAATGAAGATGCAATTGCACTCCTCAGTATTATACCCTATAGAAACTCATGTATACATGCACCAGGAAACGTGGCCTAAAATGTTCTCAGAAGCTCTGTTTGTAATAGCAAAGAAACAAAACAAAACAAAAATCTAGAAGCAATCCAAATATCCATCGTAGTATAATACCCTCCAGCAATTAAAATAGGACAATAATAGCAAAACAAGGATGAATTACAAGAACTTGAAGGAAAAGGAGAAGCTTCAGAAGAATGCATACAGCATAATTTCTCTATATAAAATTAAAAACTGTGGAACTAACCACTGGATGGGCATGGGGGTACACACCTGTAATCTCAGCTACCTGGGAGGACGAGGCAGGAGAAGGTCACAAGCTCAGCCTGGGCAATATAGTGAAACCCTGCTCAATATAAAAAATAAAAAGCGGGCGTGGTGGCACAGGCTTGTAATCCCAGTTCTTGGGAGGCTGAGACAGGAGGATCCAGGTTCGCGGCCAGCCTCAGCTACTTAATGAGGCCCTCTGCAACTTAGTGAGACCCTGTTTCAAAATAAAGAATAAAAAAATAGGGCTGGGGGGGTGTAACTCGGTGGTGGAATGCCCCTGGGTTCAATCCCCAGTACTGCAAAAAATAAATAAATAAATTAATAAATAAATAAATAAATAAATAAATGGCTGGTAATGTAGCTCAGTGGTAGAGCACCCCTGGGTTTGATCCCCAGTACTGAAAAAAAACGCTTTTAGGATTACAAACATGCACCAAAATCCAATAGTCTAAATGTTTGCTTCCCTCCAAAACTGATATGTTGAAATCTAATTCCCAATGTGTTGGTATAAAGAGGTGGAGCCTTTGGGAAGTGATTAGTTTATGAGGGTAGAGCCCTCAAGAAGAAAATTAATGTCTTTATTTTAAAAAGGCCTGAAGGGAGTTGTTTGCCCCTTTTATCCCTGCCTCCATGTGAGGACACAGCAAGAAGACAACGTCTTTGATAAAAAGAGAAAGTCCTTACCAGACATGGAATCTGCTGACACCTTGATTTCCAAGTTCCCAGGCTCTAGAACAACAAACTTATAAGCAACAAACTTTGGTTGCTTATAAATTACCCAGTCTACAGTATTTTATTATAAAAGCTTTAATGGACTAAGACAAAAATCTATTTTTTTAAAAAAAGTAAATGAATAATAAACACAATTCTTACAGTTCCATGGAGGGTTTGAGGGAGCAGCACACAACAACCTAGGTGTCCATCAACAGATGAACGGATTACAAAATTATGGGATATACATACAATGGAATTCTACTCAGAAATAAAGAACAAAATAATGACAGTTGCAAGAAAATGGATGGACCTGGAGAACATTGTATTAAGTGAGATACACCAGTCACAGAAAGTGAAGGGTCATATGTTTTCTGTCATATGTGGAAGCTACAGAGTAATCGGGATACCAAAGAGACTTCAGATAATGGAGGAGAAATTCCAGTGTCGCAAGAGAGGTGGTCTAGGGAAAGGGGGGAGAGGGGGAGAATCAATAAAGGAATCACTTCCATCAACATTATGTACACATGTGAGAATACCAATGTCAATTTCAGTACCCTGTAGGGGGAAGGGGGCAGTGAGGAGGGAGCCCGCGGGAAAGCCCACCAAGTGCTGTGTGCATGTGTGTCACTATCACTATGAACTGCATCATGATGTGAGACTATAATGCACCAATAGAAACATAAAAAATGCAGTATTCTCCATTCTTAACTGGATGATGGGTTTGTGAGTGTTTGTGTTCTTATATATTACAACATATTACAAGTTATTTTCCACCTAATTAGTGCTTAATAACCATAAATGAAAAAGAAAGAGATGGAGAAAGGAAAAGAAAAATGAAAGAGAAGGAGAAATGAAGAGGAAGGTGAGAGTTTGGGGTGCGGGTTGTCACTTGTAGTAGCAATCACACCTACACGTGCTGCATGGTGAGCCCAGTGTATGGAGGGATTCTCAAGTATCTAGCTACCTTCATTTGCTTGGTAGACTTCACTGCCTCTTTTTATTGTTATCTTACATCAAAGCTCTATTTAAGTTAGCTGGGCCCAAAGTACTGATGTGCCTCTCTTCTCCCTCTAGTTCAGCCTTCCGTGATACAGCACTCCAGACCTGGCCCGCGCCTGCTTTGTAGAGCCACAGTCCTCTTTCTCCCCAGCCCCCATGGTCACAACAGAGATTATGAATGTCTGTGTTCACATACCTGAACTTTCCCTGCTGTAATACATTCTTGCTGGAGATTTATCCCATTGCCCGAGCTGCCTCTTCCTCCCTTCCTCAGGCTTCCTTTCTCCTAACTTTGTCCAAGGCTATTAACACAGTATAATGGAAAAAATTCCATTACAAGTCTGACTGATCATTGCTTGAAACACTTCTTCTCTCTTGTCCTGTTCAAGGGAACTGTCAGGCCCAAAAAGTGGCCCAAGAAGATTCCAAGCCAGGCATGGTGGCACACTCTTGTAATCCCAGTACTTGGGAGGCTGAGACAGGAGGAACTAGGTTCACGGCTAGCCTCAGCTACTTAGTGAGGCCCTCCCCAACTTAGTGAGACCCTGTTTCAAAAATGGAATTACTATCATAAACAATGTGTACATATGAGATTATACCAACATCATTCTCAGTGCTACATGTGAGGGGGGGAGGTGGGGGGGGAGGGACACCAAGAGCTTTGTGCATGTATGTAACACCAAACTGATACTCATTGTGATGTGAGACTATAATGCACCAATAAAAACATATTAAAAAATAAAGTTACCCAGGTGATTCAATAATTCAAAAAAAAAGGGCTGGGGGTGTAGCTCAGAGGTAGAATGCCCCTGGGTTATATCCACAGTACCACACAAATAAAATAAAATATAATAAGATTCCAAATTAGATTTAAGAATGTCTTGTTCGTTCAGGATGCCAGAGGGATGTTTTTGAGCAAGTGTAGAAGCAAAGGAACTAATGGACTAGTCCAGATGAGCGTGGACACAGAAGTGGAAAGAGGAATGAGTGGAAAGATTTGCCTGGAACCTTGTATATTACTAAACAAAAAGCCACGTGGATAGAATTATGTAAAAGCAAGCCATCATCTCCATGAATCCACAGTGGGTGGACAGATTTCAGACTTTAAACCCTAACTCTATTGTCTACAATGAGGTAAGCAGAAAACTGAGTACATATGAGAACTACAGATAATTGGAGCAGAAGTATTAATTGAGCACCACACTCTGCTACTCCCTGCAGGAAGCAAGAGAGAGAACATTTTTACTTGTAACCTAATGAAACCTTTAAGAAATGAATGACTAAGCTTGCTCATGTCTTTCTATAATTACCACCATTACACATGGATTGGACTAATTTTGAGTATTATACTTGGATAGAACCTGTCTTTTTGACAGTTTCCAACTATTCACATTTATGCTTCTTGTTGCATAGCAAAGAAAAGTAAATAATACACTGAAAAACATGGATATGGTTCATAATATTTATTTCACTGGGTCATTTATTCTTTTAATGCTGTTTACAAGAGTTTTCTGGGAAACTATAAAAACATGAAGTATAACATATAAATGATGATAAAAAGGTTTGGAGAAAAGTGTCCTGCTTTAATCAGTAACTAGTAGCCTTGACAGAGTTTTTTAAACAAAAGGAGAATTCTGATAATAAAACATGGTTCAGACATATTGTATTTATCAAGGAGACCGAGGCAGCATAGAAATTATAGAAGAAAGAAATCAACTAAATTTATTTTATGACTTGGAGATCATAAAAAAGAATCCCTAAATTCCAGGTGTATGTTTCAGTTTCTCACATATAAAAAAATGTATTTACAGCCAAGGTAAAATATATTTTTAAAAATATTATATTAATAATAACTTTTCAAGAAAAGTACATGGGAAAATTTATCAAATATATTTTAAACAGAATTCAAGTTAAGTGTTCTATATCATTCCCTTACATGTAAAGGTTAATGTGTTCTTTGCTTAAGATAGATTAGCTCAAAAATATGTATTCCCTGATGAAAAGTTATGTATATCTCTTGTGTTTGTACTGAAATTGACACAATATCATTATATATATATATATATTATATATATCTTTTCAAGTTACTCTTATTACATTTTATACTTTTTATTTGTATTTTTCCTCCCTTGTAATCTTAGTCTATTGAAGACAGAAACTGCCATTTTTTTAATCTCTAGTTCTTTGCACAGTGTGTGGCAACAGTAGATGCTCAATAAATATATAATGAATTTATTTATATGTATAGAATAGCTATTCCCAGGATATTTAGTCTCCCTAAAAATTATTAATTCTATGAGGTTAGGTAAATAATATCGACATTCCCATCTTTGTAAATGCCTACTTCGAATCTATAATTTTGTGCAAACTTCTGATTCATCTCTCTAAAATACTATATAAATCCCGTAAAGCCAAAAAAAAAAACCCTCAAAGTACCTTTTCTCCATGGAATAAAATACAATTAAATGGCTTTCTCCTATTTTGTTGAGGGACTATCTCATACAAACAAAGTAATAGAGAATCAATGAATTTTAACATTTCCATAAAACACAGCAGATAGGAGTGTGAATCTTCTCTTGTTCTCAGGCATGCATATTCTGCTCTGTGGGTTGCTAAGATACACTAAACTTAAAAGAACAGAAATGCGATTTGGCTCTTTAAAAATAGGCTAGGCGGCTTTCTTATTTCTGACAAAATTAGTCTCTAGGGAACACACACAGTCTCAGCACAATCATTTATTTTAGTCACTTCTGGCCTTATTTAGTGTTTTGTAAAGATGTTAATTTTAAATTTTCATGTTGGGATCATAAAATTTATTTGCAAGCATTAAACAAATAGCTAGCTCTGTCTTTTGGCTTCCCACCGTTCATTTAGGTAACCTATAGACAATAACCCAGATCCATTCCAACGAAAAGCCGTTGATCTCAATTTCAATTTCTCTTCTATTTCTTCTCCTTTTGCTTAAAAACATAAGGCTATACCATAGGCTAAAACCCATTTTATTTTAAGGTGAGGCGGTGATGGAATTGTGTGGGAGATACCATGCTGAATTCTTAGGTTATAAAAAATATTTAGGAAACATATATCTCTTGTCGCTGACCAAAAAAACCAACATGATGTATTTTAAACATTCAAATTTTTCCTTGTGGAGTCTGAACTGAGAAACTACTATCTGTTTGGTAGATGTCAATATTTCCAGGCTGAATGACATTTCTGGTCATATGCCTGGCCACCAGCCTCGAAAT
>PVJS01021260.1:0-31705 GCA_004027185.1 Glis glis
GTGGTGGTGCACACCTGTAATCCCAGTACTTGGGAGGCTGACAGGAGGATCGCAGGTTCGAAGCTAGCCTCAGCAACTTAGTGAGGCCCTCCGTAACTTACTGAGACCCTGTTTCCAAATAAAAAAATAAAATAGGGCTGGGGGTGTAGCTCGGAGGTAGAATGCCCCTGGGTTCAATCCCCAGCACCAAAAATAAATAAATAAATGACTTATTATGCTAGCACAGCGCTATTAAGTAGAACTCTCTGCAGCTTCCAAGACTGGCCATGTGGCTATTGAGCACTTAAAACATGACTGCTGAAACTGGCTTTACCTTTTACTATTATTATTAGTAGTATTACTGTTGTTATTATTATTATTATTATTTGTTGTTGTTGTAGTATGGTGAGGGGATCATACCTGGGCCTCAGGCAGGCTAGGCAAGCACTCTACCACTGGGCCACGTCCCCAGTCCTATTAGTGGGCTTAAATTTAAATTCATCTAATTGCATGTGGCTAGAAGCTCCCTACTGGACGGTACAGTCCCATTGTCAAAAATCCGTGATTAAACACCGGTCTCATTCTTTCTCTAGGGAGCCCAGCGCTGCGCCCCCGCAGAGGAGGTGCCTGTTGATTTAAAATTCCTAAAAAGGCCATGGTGGCCCTGGATTATTAGCTGACTTCCTGAGCGCTCCCTGACGCGGCTGATGGTTATCGCAGCTCTTTCTGGTCTTGCTTTTAGCTGTGAACTGGGGCGGCTTCCAGACGAGGGCATTCAGTTGGAGTATTATTAGGGTTTGATCTCCGAGGCTGCCGTCCAATTGTGGGGTGGAGTTTGGCCAACCGTGCTGGTGGTCAGGCTTACAATGGGCTTCTCAGAAGCAGGGGACCCCAGTTCCGGGTTATAACGGCCCCGCCGAAGCTGGGCACAACCTCGTAAGTCTGTGCATGGGAAACTTGACAATGGGCTGCAGAATCCTGGGAAGTTGACACTTCCTCTGAGCTGGGAGGATGGTTAGTTCTCCCCCGCGAACTCTTCTTCAGAGCAGGGGTCGGGATCCTGCCTTGTTCTCCCCCTCCACGACCTGTTCTTCGGGTGCTTTTGAGTTCTGTAAAGCGCCTTGCTGTCATCCACATGGTGCAGCCATGACCACAGAGGCCAGAGGCTGCCTCTCAGGAGGAAGAAACTGTTAACGACAAATGCTTAAATGTATCTTGGTTCTTATGCTCAACACCACCAGTAGATGCTATTACTATACCATGTCACAGAGGAGGAAACTGAGGCACAGAGGAGTCACCCCACGATGGAGCTAGGGCCAAGTCAGAACAGAAGCTGGGGGGGAGACTAGAGCAGCCCAGCGGCTGAAGAAACCCAGAGTCGGGGTGGGGCAGAGTCAAGGCCAGTCAGGTGGATGCCAGTATCCCAGGGGGCTGGGGTGAGGGGTGGGGGGGGGCGCCTCAGGAGGTCTCGCTGGACACTGGGGGCTGCCAGAGCAGCAGAGAGCACCAGGGAGGAGGATGGGAGGCTTGCTGCTGTGGTCTGTTTTGTTTCGGTACTGGAGATTCAATCTCTGAGCTATACCTCCAGCCCTTCCCCCCTTTTTTTGCAGTACTGGGGATTGAACCCAGGGGGTGTTCTACCTCTGAACTATACCTGCAGCCCTATTTTATTTTTTATTTTGAAACAGGGTCTTACTAAGTTGCTGAGCACCTCCCTAAGTTGCTGAAGCTGGTCTTGAACCTGGGATCCTCCTGTCTCAGCCTCCCAAGTATTGGGATTACAAGCATGCACCACCATGCGTGGCTACCTCCAGCCCTTTAACATTTTTTTGTTGTTGTTGTTTTAAATTTTGAAACAGGATCTCCCTAAATTGCTGAGGGTCTTGCTAAATTGCTAAAACTGGTCTCACATCTGGAATCCTTCTGTCTCAGCCTCCCCAATCCTGGGATTACAGGTGAGCACCCATGCTGGGCGCTGCTATCGTTTGAATGTGGTTTGTCCCTTAAAATTCATGTGTTGGAGACTTGGTCCCCAATCTAAAAGCATTGAGAGGTGGTGGGACCTTTAAGAGGTAATTAGGTCACTACCCAATTAGCCAGATAATAGGGTCCACCCTCGCACAGGGATTAATGCAGATCCCTCAAGAGTGGATTAGTTACTGTGACTGGGGAGTTTGGCTTCCTCCGCTTTCTCTTGCTTCTTCCCTCGCGCTGTGGCCTCTCTCCCGGGAGCACCTGCTGCCCCTTCTGCTTTTCCACCACACCTGGAGCAGCATGTAGCTCTCACCAGAAGCAGAGCAGGTGCCGGTACCTCCAGAACCATGCATCGGAACAAACTTCTGTTCTTTATAAGTGACCCAGTCCCGGGTGCTTTGTTATAGCGACAGTAATGGACTAAGACACTCAGCTCCCGGGTCCGGCCAGTAGACCCAGCGTCAGGCTTCAGTTGCCCAGGGAACCTGGAGCAGGAAGTGGTGTCTAGGGAGGGGTGGGGAAGACAGATCTTGTGGGTACCCCAGCTGACTTCCTGATACCTCTTCTGAGAGAGAAGGGTCCCTCATGTTTTTTAAGCTATCGGGGACTTTCACATGCTCCCAAGCCACAGACCCCTCCCACTGACACTTTAAGTTGGTGGCCCATGGAGATTCCCGTAGGTAGGTGGCATTTACTGATGGGATGCTCTCTGTTGATCCCCGGGAGGAGGTGGGGAGGGGCCCTTCTCTGCAGAAGAGGATGGGTGAGGGCCAGGCACAGCCACCCCTCGCAGCAGCTGGGGATGGAGCCTGGCTGGGAAAGGGGGTCTGGGTGAGAGTCAGCATCGTGCACTACACCATTCATGGGTCAGAAGTGGGGCTGTCTACAGGGCGCCCCAAAGCCTGCCTGGTCCCCGGGTGTGCACTGGCTTGTCCCTGATACAGCGGCAAATGCCACAGTGGCCACAAAGTACCAGCAGCCCCTCTACCAAGCTTCCCAGCAGGCAGCTCACGTCTTGAAAGTCAGCTTTGGCGGCAAGTAACCAAGGCAGTGACGTGTGCGAAGCTCCGGGCAAGGCCTGGCCTCTTTCCCTGGGACTTCTGGGATGCCACAGCTTGGAAACAGCGGGGACTCTGCTGCTCAGAGACGCACACAGCCACCACGCAGCGGCAGCCCCTGTGTGCTCTGGGCTCCCTGGGTGGATTTCCACCCAGAGCCTCCTCCCTACCGCACGGTCCGGTGGCAACTTCTCATCCAAATCGGGTCTGGCCTGTTTCCTCCTGGGCTTTGTGCCCATGCAAACACAATCTCAGCACGACCCTTCTGGCTCCTTCCATGAGAAGAACCTGGCATTCTTCTTCGGGGCTAGGAAAATGCAAATAAATACACACTGTATTTGCATAGGCCAAACGCTGACCCTCCCCATGGCAGGACTGTGGAGCTGCCTCTGCAGGGGTCCCGGGTGTGTGTGTGTGTGTGTGTGTGTGTGTTAGGGGTCATCAGAGAGACTCAGACAAGGGAAAAGCCATTGTGGAATTCAAGGAAAGCTTTGTGGTAGAGGTCAGTGTGGGCACAGCTCTTTCTCCAACTGGTAAAGTGAATGCCTTCTGCGCCATTTTCTCTTCAGCCCCAAGAAGGTCATCGGAATGATCAATCTATGGTCATGGAGTCAGAGAAGAGACTGTCTGGGGACTAGAAATAGAGTGTATGGCTGGGCATGGTGGCGCATGTCTGTAAGGAGGATCGCAGGTTCAAGGCCAGACTCAGCAACTTAGTGAGACCCTGTTTCAAAATAAAAAATAAAATAGTGCTAGGGGTATATAACTCAGAGGTAAAATGCCCCTGGATGCCGGGCGTGGTGGCGCACGCTTGTAATCCCAGTACTTTGGGAGGCTGAGACTGAAGGATCCAGGTTTGTGGGCCAGCCTCAGCTACTTAGTGAGGCCCTCCACAACTTAGTGAGACCTGGTTTCGAAATAAAGGATAAAAAAAAAAAAAGGCTGGGGGTGTAGCTTGGAGGTAGAACGCCCCTGGGTTCAATCCCTGGTACCGCAAAAAAAAAAAAAAAAAAAAAAAAAATGCCCCTGGATTCAATCCCCAGAACCAAAAAAAGAAAAAGAAAGACTATGGAAGAGGCTGTGCTGGGAGCTGGACCAGTATCACAACACTCCCTGCTGGGCGCAGGGAAATGGAAAGGACAAGGACCCCTTTGATTAGAACAGAATCATTATGATGAAGTTGGCCAATGGAATTCATTTCACTCCCTTCTGATCTAGAAGCGATTTCTCTCTGATGGCAGATTTAAAATGTGTCATCTCACCGGGCAGGGCAGTGTGTAGCTGTAATGCCAGTATTTGGGAGGCTGAGACAGGAAGATCACAGGTTCGAGGACAGGCTCAGCAATTTAACGATACCCTTACCAACTTAGCTAGATCCTGTTTCAAACATAAAAAAATAAAATAGGGCTGGAGGTGGGGCTCGGAGGTAGAATGCTCCTTGGTTTAGTCCTGAGTACCACACAAATAAGTAAATAAGTAAATATATACATACATACATACATAAAGATGTGTCATCCCATGCCCCTCAACTTCTCCCCACCTCCTGCACTAGGGGTGGAGGCCTTGGGTACCTGAAGTCCGAAGGAATCTCAGTCTCCACCTAACGCCCCCAGTCTGTTGGTGTGACCCGCCTTCAAGCCCTGCCCTTCGCCTGCAGAGCGTGAGTGCAAGGAAAGCCAAGGAGGGGTAGAAGAAGGGGTCCCTGGCTCACCTTGATGCCCCTTTTCCTCCACTGAGTAGAACCACAGGATTTCTCTCCATTTGCGCTTGTTGTCTATACACAGTTTCAGTTAGGGTTTGATTCTAGAATGCCCCTCCCCAGTCTCATGTGTTAGGCAAAGCAGCAATGTCCAGAGGCGAAATAATTGAATGAGGCTCAAACCCCATCAGTGCATTAGTCCATTGATGGATTAATAATTTGAATGGATTTGCTGGAAGGTTGAACATGGCTGGAGGAGGTAGATTGCTGGCAGTGCGGCCTGGGGACTAGATTTATCTCTAGTCTCTCTCTTTCTCTCTCTCTTTGCTTCCCAGCTGCCATGAGCTGAGCAGCTTTCCTCTGCCAAGCCCTGACACCATAATGTTTCTGCTTTGAGCCTGCTGACCATGAACTGAATCTCTGAAACTGTGAACCCAAATAAACCTTTCCTCCTCTAAGTTGTTCTTGCCAGGTATTTGGGTCACAGCGATGAAAAAGCTAACAAAATTTTACTGCTGGTAAAATGCCTCACATGAAAGGTCACAGAAGCACTACTCAAAACAGCCAGAAGAAACAACACAAATGTCCACCAAATGACTGTGTAAAACAATAGTGGTATATCTATACAATGGAATATTACTTAGCCATAAAAAGGAATGAAGTATTGGCACATGCTACAACTTGGATGAACCTTGCAAGCATTATGTGAAGTGAAATAAGGCAGCCATAAAAGACTCTATTGTCTGTGATCTTAGTGAGAAAGCAGATTTGTAGTTGCCAGAGGCTTGAGGGAGGGGGGAGACAGGATTCTCTTTTAGGGTAATAAAAATAGTTTAGAGTGGCAATTGCGTAACACTGTCAATTGACAAAATTACACTGAATTGCTCATGCTAAGGATATTTTTACATCATGTGACTTTCAGTTTCAATTAAAAAAAATCACTGGAGACCTCTCCCCATTTGGGGCGGCTAGGCCCCCTCACTCCACACCCACCCCCCTCTGCATTCTGTAGCTGAGCCCTTCACCCTGATGGTCTATGGCACTGAAAGAGAGATGCCGTCTCCAAAGCTGCCGCTGTTCCTGAGCGGACAGCTCTGCATTTCCTGATCAGCCAAGACTGAGTCCTCTCCGGTACATTCTACCATGTGGCATGTGCCCCAGCACTTAAGCTCTCAGCCTTCAGCTTCCTCCTCTACAGGTTCTTGCAGCGTTGATGTGAGGAATACGTGAGAGGAGGCAGGGAGAGCTCATTTGTAATAAGCATAGGAGATAGATAGAACACCATCATTTCTATTCTCTAAACTCACTGGGACAAAAAAGGGAAATGTCTTTTTTTACCCTACTCCACAGCTATAAGCCTCCTGTCCACCAGGGGGAGCCTCTACAGGCACCCGCCAACAATTCTTCCATCTGGAATCTCTTTCTTCTGTTCCTGCAACAGTCAGAGCCTCTCTGCAAAGGGGTAGGACCCAATTTTGCAGTGAATTGAAGGCTAACTCCATGGTCAGACGTTCTAAGCCAGGAGTCAGCAAACTTTTTCTGTAGAGTGCAAGAATATTTTAGGCTTTCAGAACTATCCTTTATAAAAACGGGTTGCAGGCCCAATCCTGCTCTGCCTACTTCTGTGCAAGCTAAGGATAGTTTTTACATTCTTAAATTTAGGTTGATTTTTAAAAGTAGAAGAATAGGTGACATGTGTGAATTAAATAAAATTTGAATTTCCGTGACCATAAATTAAGTTCTATTGGAACACCGCCATGGCGATTCACGATGTTATTTGTGCTTTCTTTGGAGCTACAATAGCTGAATTGAGAAGCTGTGGCAGAGCTAATCATGACCCATAATGCCTAACACGTGTATGGTGTTTTCCTTGAAGAAAAATCTTGCAGATCCCTGTACCAAACAAATAATGTTGGGAATTAAAGTCAGTCATGTTTGCTGTCCTGAGGATCAGTATGGATTTTTTAATTGATATCTGGGGATTTTCTGTTTATCCATCTGTAAGATGGGGATAATAGTACTATCTCATGAAATTATGTGAAGTCTAAGTTACTTAGTACATGAAAAGCAGCTAGGGCAGTAGCTGACATTGTAAGTGTTCAGTAAATGTGAACTCTAATTATGTATAGACGCGTTAGTGTATAGACACAAATTCAAATAAGTAAAGAACACCAAGACGTCTTCCCTCCTCCTGATTTATTTTGGGATGTGCTGTAAACAGTTTGAAATGTCCCTTTGGTGGCTTTCTGGCTTCACCAGTCTTGGCTGACGTGACACATTCTCCTTCATAGAAGGTATAAGCGAACAGAGCCGGAGGGGCGGTTGAGAGTCTTCCCGCTTTAGAAAGCGCGGTCGCCTGGAGAGACACGTGGTTTTCAGTAGAACTGGCCCATGCTTCTTGGGAGTGAGGTGTCCAGACCACTGTTCATCCAGATTTCCTGAATGATCTGCTCCCTGCGCTCAATCCTTTCTGCCAGCTCCGCAGCCTCTATGGAACTGTAGGCTGGATACGTAGTCCTACAAAACCCTGACAGTTCCCCTGGAAACTCAGAGTCCAAGGAGTCCTCCTCCTCTGCCTCCTCCTCGCTGTCCTCCTCGACCCTGTCGCTCCCTGGAACCAGGTGTTCCCTGCGTAGCTGCAGCTCCCGGAAGTCTTTGGTGCAAGACACTCGGACGACCAAGGCACACAAGGTGAGGGCCAGGCCGACGCAGACGCTGGACACGAACAGCAGGGCGGCTCTCTCGGGGTGAGCTGTGAGAAGAAGAGAATGTGTGAGCAGCGGGGGGCCAAGGTGTGCCCAGGCAGGCGGCTAGTGAAGAACTAGTCCTGGACGGCATCGTTGGACCGTCCACACCAAACTGATGTGATCCTGTCGACCAGTGATTGAAAGTTTTTGAGCACAGTCAGTATATACATGGATACGAGAGGACACCTTCAGATGGGACTCAGCAGCTTTCTGGAGTCAGGCCCCCCTGAGTTGAAACTCAGACCTGCCACTCACTAGACTTTGGGAGAGTTACAAAACTCCCCAAGCCTCAGTTCCCACATCTGTACAATGGGGCTAAGAGTACCTTCTTATTACGGAGTTGCTATCATGAAGTGAGTTCATTCCTGTAAAGCTCTGAGAGCACTCATGACACACAGAAAATGCTCAACAAAACATTATTCTTTTTTTTTTTTTTTTGGTACTAGGGATTTAACCCAGGGGCATTCCACCTCCGAGCTACACCCCCAGCCCTTTTTAGTTTTTATTTTGAAACAGGGTCTTGCTAGGTCACTGAGGGTCTCACTAAATTGCTGAGGCTGTTCTCGAACCTGAGATCCTCCTGTCTCAGCATCCCAAGTACTGGGATTACAGGTGTGCTCCACCATGCCTGGATTAGTTATTATTTTAATAATAGATTATGAAGAATTAATTTATGTATGAAGTATATACATGAACTTAAATAATATTACTGATGTCCGCAAAGCTTCTTTTCTCTCTTTTTTTCTTTTGTGGTACTGGGGCTGGAACCCAGGGGCATTCTGCCTCCAAGCTACACCCCCAGTCTTATTTTATTCTTTTATTTTGAAACAGGGTCTCTAAGTTGCTGAGGCTGGCCGTGAACCTGCAATCCTCCTATCTTAGCCTCCCAAGTACTGGGATTACAAACGTGCGCCACCACACCCAGCTCAATTTTTTTCTCTTTTAAAGGTTAAATAATAAACATCCCAGTTCCTGTATCCAAATGGATTTTCTACATGATAATAATAGAAATAAAAATAATGCTAATGTGTACTGTGTGCATTGATCTACCATACATTCCCAAAGTTGGGAAGCCCCTAGGAAGGAGGGGACTGGAATGATCCAGGGGGGCTGTAGTAGCCTTGGGTGCGACTGGGGGGGGCATCAAATTAAAAAAATGGGGCAGTGGAAATACTCAGGCAAGTGCTGAGTGATTTTTTTGGTTTTATTCTGAAAGGGAGGCGGTGAGTCACTAAGTTTGGGGATTTATGGACCCTCACATATGCTTAGTTCTTACATGGCCCAGCGTGGGAAGGACTGTTTTCTTCTATCACTAGCTCTCTTTACGGCGTGTGCCCCTTGGGACGTTGGTACTTCCGTTCTGGGAAAAAATGACCCAGCAACTCCCTCCTATTCTGGATCTGAAGTTGGCAAACTTTCCCAGTGAATGTCAAGATGGGAAATATCACAGGCTTCATGGGCCACAGGGTCTCTGTTGCAAATTCTTACCTCTGCTGTCCTGGTCTAGAAACAGCCACTGAATGGATCCCTTCAAGGTTGATTTTACATTCTGTGGCTTTCGACTTCCTTTTTCCTCACTTAATTATATACCTCTGTAGAACAGTCCACTGTCTGGCTGCTGCAGGTCCCTTTGCTCACTCTCCTGCTGGCGGGCACCTGGATGGACGCCAGGTTTCCGCCCCTGGGGACATCTGTGAGCCTTGGCGTAGATGTCCCTGGGGTACATCCACAGTGGGTACTGCCCAAGGAGGCAATGCTTTGGGATTTAGGGTCTATGGATTTGATTTTAGAACATGCTGCCTAAGTGGATTCCAAGTGGTGGCCGTGTATGAGAAGCCCTGTGAACCTCATCCTCTCCAGCGCTTGCTACAGATAGACTTTTTAACTTTGTCCAGTCCCATTCGAATAGAATTGTATCTTACTGCTGGGCGTGGTGGCGCACACTTGTAATCCCAGTACTTTGGGAGGCGGAGACCGGAGGATCCGGGTTCGCGGCCAGCCTCAGCTCTCTCTCTCTCGCTCTTTCTCTCTCTCTCTCTCTACCTAGTGAGGCCCTCTGCAACTTCGTAAGACCCGGTTTCAAAATAAAGTATAAAAAATAGGGCCGGAGGTGTGGTGCAGAGGTAGAACGCCCCTGGGTTCAATCCCTGGTACCGCAAAAAAAAAAAAAGAAAGAAAAGAATTGTATCTTACTATGGGCTTGATTTGTAGCTCCTCGACCATAAATTACACGCACATCTCTTCACATGCTTATGTATTTCCTCTTCTTGAAATACTGGTTCATGTCATTGCCCATGTGGGGTTTTTTCTACTGGGTTGTTTGTGTTTTCCTCTTACATGTGAAGAATCTGCGCACGCTCCATATATCCTTGGTAATAATCCCTTGGTGACATAATGCTGTGACTATCTCCTGGTGTGTGGCTTGTGTTTCTACTTTCATTAAAGGTGTCTTTTGACCTAGTACATTTTTTTGTGTGTGTGGTACTGGGGTTTTGAACCTAGGGGCATTTTTACCTCCAAGCTACACCCCCAGCCCTATTTTTTAAATTAAAAAAATTATTTTGTGGTACTAAGGATTGAACCCAGGGGCATTCTACCTCCAAGCTATACCCCCAGCCCTCTTTTTAAATTAAAAAAATTATTTTGTGGTACTAAGGATTGAACCCAGGGGCATTCTACCTCCAAGCTACACCCCCAGCCCTATTTTTTATTCTTTACTTTGAAACAGTGTCTAAGTTGCGGAGGACCTCACCAAGTAGCTGAGGCTGGCCGCGAACCTGCAAGCCTCCTGTCTCAGCCTCGCAAGTACTGGGATTACAAGTGTGTGCCACCACGCCTATTTTTTTTAAAGTTTTGAAACAGGGTCACACTAGGTTGATGAGAGTCTCACTACTTGCAGAGGCTGTCATTTATTTATTTATTTATTTATTTATTTATTTATTATTTTTGTGGTACTGGGGATTGAACCCAGGGGCATTCTTCCTCTGGGCTACACCCCCAGCCCTATTTTTTATTCTTTATGTTGAAACAGGGTCTCACTAAGTTGTGGAGGGCCTCACTAAGTAGCTGAGGCTGTCCTTGAACCTGCAATCCTCCTGTCTCAGCCTCCCAGTACTGGGATTACAGGCATGCGCTACCATGCCCAGCTGACCTAGTGAATTTATATGAAAAAACAGGGGTGGTTAATACTGCCCTGCTCCATCTGCCTGTGGACAACTGGTCCCCATCCCTCCCTTGACCTTTTCATCCAACTTTCCCATGTGGCCATTGTAATCTTTTCAAAAACATACATGTAGTCTTATCACTGCCAGACCTGAAATCTATAAATGGTCTCTTTCCTCTCATAAGCTAAAAAACGAGTCCTAGCCGGGTGTGGGTGGTATATGCCTGTAATCCCAGTACTTGGGAGGCTGAGACAGGAGGATGACAGGTTTGAGGCCAGCCTCAGCAACTTAGTGAGATCCTGTTTCAAAATAGAAAATAAAAAGGGCTGGGGGTGTAGATTAGAGATAGAACAGCCCTTGGGTTCAATCTTTAGTACTACAAAACGAACAAAAACAAATCCTGAGCCAGGTGTGGTGGCGCACACCTGTAATCCCAGTACTTGGGAGGCTGAGATAGGAGGATCGCAGGTTTGAGGACAGGCCTCAGCAATGTAGCGAGACTCTCAGCAATCTAACAAGACCCTGTTTCAAAATAAAAAGGGTTGGGAGTGGAGTTCAGAGGCAGAATGCCCCTGGGTTCAATCCCCTGTAACACACACGCACGCACGCACAAAAAGCCAAGTCCTGACCATAGCCTGTGAGGCTCGCGATGACCTGGCCCCTGCCCCTCTCCCCAAGTTCAGCTCTTGAGTGTTTCTTCCCTCTCTGCTCTCCAGCACGGACCTGTCCATTCCTTACCTGTACCAGATGGTTTTCCACATTGGCATTGTGTGTGTGTGTTTGTGTGTGTGTGTGTGTGTGTGTGTGACTGGGGACTGAACCCAGGGGCATTCTACCTCCGAGCTACATCCCCAGCCCTTTTTAATTTTTGTTTAGAAACAGGGTCTCTCTGGGTTGCCAAGAGTCTTGCTATGTTGCTGAGGCTGTCCTTGAACCTGCGATCCTCCTATCTCAGCCTCCCAAGTACTGGGGTTACAGGTGTGCCCCACCATACCCGGCTTCACCTTGGCATTTTTGCACATGCTCTTCCCTCAGCTGGAATGTTCTCTCTTCCCTCCTCTTCCAGCTTGCACGCCTGCCCCTGCCCCAGCCCAGGTGAGGGGTCATGGATTACAGCACTAGGCCTGAGGCCCTTAGGACGGGGCTCCAGGCTCAGTCACCCTTCTCCTCGCCCCCTTTCCTGGGAGGTGGATCTGGCTTCTACTGCCAAGACTGCGTCTCCCTGGTCAGCCCTTGGGTGCCTCTTGGCTCAGGGATACCTCCCCGCCACATGATCACTCTCCGGGGACGTCCGCATCCAGTCCCCGAGATCCAGTGAGCGCAGATGGAGGAGATGGGCAATTCCGGGCAAGCCCATGGGAACGTGTCTTTGCAACGTCCCAAGGGACTGGAGTCACACGGTCGCTGGCTGGTGGCCCCACGGAATCTTAGTGGTGAGCTGGCCTGACCCCTCCTACTGTAGCCCCGCCGCTTGTCTAAAGCCACCATCGGCTGGGACCCCAGGCTGAGGCCAGGGTTCTCTACACCTCCCCAGGTGCACCCAAAAAACACTTCATCTGCTTTCTAGAACCAATGGGACCACTTTAGGTTTGGGGCCCTTTTTTTTCTTTTTCTTTTCTTTTTTTTTTTTTGCGGTACTGGGGATTGAACCCAGGAGCGTTCTACTTCCAAGCTACACTCCCAGCTCTATTTTTTAGTCTTTATTTTGAAACAGGGTCTCACTAAGTTGCAGAGAGCCTCACTAAGTAGCTGAGGCTGGCTGCAAACCCGGATCCTCCAGTCTCAGCCTCCTAAATACTGGGATTACAAGCATGCGCCACCATACCCAGTTTTGGCACCCTTTTCTATTACGTACTCTGGAAAAATAAAGGCATTCTTCTTGTGGCTCAATAGAATCTCCTCACTGCGTTTTTGTTGGTATTCTAAATTTATCCTCTGCTCACCACCCGTTACAGCCAATGACTTGGATTTTATTTGTACTATTCTTTTGGGAGCCTCAAAATAGTGGACAACAGCCTCTAAGGCCCACTTTGACTCTTAGATCCTGGTTTAGGACCGACACAAGCTCCAGCTCAAATTTATTCATGTCCAGATAAGATACCTAGGAGCCATGACGTGGGCTCCACCTCCTGGGGACTTGCTGCCCTGGGGAGGATCCGAGCAGCCCCCAGGTCCAGGCGCCTCCAGGAGAAAGCACTAAGCGTCCCGGAGCCTGGCCTGACACCACTTAGAGATGTGACAGTAACTTTCTGTCAAGGAACCAAAGATTGGAGACCATTGGAGACCGTGGGAACACATCAGAGCCTACACCTAGGTGACAAGGTGACACTGATCTCCGATTGTCCTCCTTGGCAGGGGATAGCATAACTGTGACTTTGGAATGCGTGATTAAACTTCTGTTATAGGGCTTTGTCCGACAGCCTCCAGCTCTTTTCATATGAAACAATGACGCCGCCTCTGTCGGGAGAAGCGGTGAGCCGGTCCCCTCCGGCTCTGCCTCCTCACCTGTGACCCCAGTTACCCCCTGTACCCCAAAGTCCACAGGGGGTTCTGCCAGGGGGCTGACGATACACTGGGCACAGCCCCAAGGGGGTTGGACAGTGACAGAAATATGGAACCACAAAAGGCTGGCCTGCAGGCACGGAGGAGATAAACTGCACACAGCCAGATGCAAACGAAACACGAATTGGGTTAGTTACCAATTAGGGATGGGAGGGGTCAGGTTCTGAGGACTGTCTCAATAAATAAGTCCCCAGTCCCCTCAGGCACAAGCTGCGCAGGGACAGAGGCTCATGACAGAGCCAGCTAGAGAATGGCTTTCCCAAGAGCCACAGACGTTCACACACACACACACACACACACACACACACACACACACACACACCTCCTTTTCTATACCTCTCATTTCAAAATTTTTCTGTTGGGAAAAACCACCTCACAGGTCACTCAAATGGCAGTGTCCCCTGACGCCAGGACGAGTCCCTCGGTTTGGTTTCTTGTCTTCTTGTCCCTGTATACACTCAGCTGCACTGATGTGGCCAAGCCATGTGCAGCCTGACCTGGGGAGCGTCCTACTGGAGTCAAGCCCTGCTCCTGTCCTTGGTTCCCAACTGCTCCTGCCAGTGGCCTGTCCTTCAGGAGGGGTCCAGGGACCTCGGTGCAGCCGTCGGATCACACCCCACGATGGGGCCAAGGCTGCACCTGAGAGCTGGCTGGCCACCTTTCAGCCGAGACGGGGCTCGGCATGTTTGACGCTAGCTGTTGGCGCGCGGCCGGGGGGTTGAAATGGCTCCATCACACAGCACCGCGGGCACTGGCCAGCGGACCCCTGACCAAGCACCTGTGCTGCCTACATCCAGGGTGGCCGCCAGGGAGGGACATGGGCAAGCCTGGAGGCTCTGGTTCCACGAGGACCACTGCGAGCATCCGGAAGCTGTCATGAGCATCTTGCCTCAACTTCATCTAGCTAACAGGAGACACCATGCACCCAGAGCCGCTTCCTCTTGGACATTAAACACACACTTGGCGATGGCTTGCTGAGATGAATGTGCTCAAACATCCCCCCAAATAACAGCCCACCTTGTGTTCTATAAGTAGCAGATTCTGGGCAGCAATGAGTCACAGTATAGCTCATAATATCGGCTCAGGATTCACCCCTCGGTCATTTTTTTTTTTTTTGCAGTACTGGGGATTGAACCCAGGGATATTCTACTTCCAAGCTACACCCCAGCCCAATTTTTTATTCTTTATTTTGAAACAGGGTCTCACTAAGTTGCAGAGGACCTCACTAAGTAGCTGAGGGTAGCCGCGAACCTGGATCCTCCTGTCTCAGCCTCCCAAGTACTGGGATTACAAGTGTGCGCCACCACCCCCGAGTCCCCTCGGTCATTTGACAACTACTCGCTGGTCTCCTATTCTGTATCAGTGCCGTCCTAGACATGGGGATGTGACAGCAAATGAGATGGCACACACCTGCCCTTCAGGAGCTGAATTAGCGTCTCAGGGAGGAGACGGGCACTGAGCGAACACACCTATGACTTCTGGGAGAGAAAGCGTGTAAAAGGGCAGACCTGGATGGAGAGAAGCCCATTTCGATAAGTCAAGGTCAGGAGGTTTCTGTCGCCCCAAATTCCGGAGGGCACTTGTCTCCTAGAGACCATGGAGCCAGAGTTTCCTTAGTGACAGCCTGGACAGCCCAGGGTGGATGCGGGGCCTGCCGCTGTCCATGGTGCCCAGGGCAGCTGGCTCAAGGCTCTGACCCTCGGCTTCCTCAGGGGCACAACAGAGGATCAGAGTCCCATCTCAGGTTGTTGCTATGCACTGACTTTTGTCCCCCCAAATCCATGTATTGAAGCCCTAAGCTCCAGTGTGACTTGTATTCGGAGATGAGGTTTTGAGGAGCTAAAGTAAAAGGTCATAAGTGTCCCTTAGGTGGGTGTGGTGGTGCATGCTTGTAATCCCAGTACTTGAGAGGCTGAGACCGGAGGATCCCGGTTCACGGCCAGCCTCAGATACTTAGTGAGCCCCTCTGCAACTTGGTGAGACCCTGTTTCCAAATAAAGAATAAAAAATAGGGCTGGGGGTATAGCTCGGAGGTAGAATGCCCCTGGGTTCAATCCCCAGTACCGCAAAAAAAAAAAAAAAAAGTGTCCCTTGCTCTGTACAGTGGGGTCCTAATCTAATAAGATTGGTGGTTTTAAAAGATCTCTCAGGTGGGCATGGTGGCACACCATGTGGTAATCCCAGTGCTTGGGAAGCTGAGATAAGAGGATTGTAGCTTTGAGGCCAACCTCAGCAACTTAGCAAAACCCTCGGCAGCTTAGCAAGACTCTGTTTCAAAACAAAAAATAAAAAGGGCTGGAGGTGTAGCTCAGAGGTAGAATGTCCCTGGGTTCAGTCCCCAGTACCAAGAAGAAAAAAAAAAAGACTTCTCTCTATCTCTATCTCTTTTTTTGTGTGTATGGCAATGGGGATTGAACCCAGTGGCATTCTATCTCTGAGCTATATCCCCAGCCCTATTTTTTTTTATTTTTATTTTGAAACAGGGTCTTGCTAGGTTGATAAGAGTCTCACTACTTGCTGAGGCTGTCCTCAAACCTGTGATCCTCCTGTCTCAGCCTCCCAAGTACCAGGATTACAAGTGTGCACCACCATACCCGTGTCTCTCTCTCTTATTTATTTATTTATTTATTCATTCATTCATTTATTCGTTTATTCATTTATTCATTTATTGATTGATTGACTGTGGCACTGGGAATTGAACCCAGGGGTATTCTACCTCTGAGCTATATCCCCAGCCCTATTTTATTTTTTTATTTTGAAACAGGGTCTCACTAAGTTGTGGAGGGCCTCGCTAAGTAACTGAGGCTGGCCACGAACCTGTGATCCTCCTGTCTCAGCCTCCCTGGGATTATAAGCATGTGCCACCACGTCTGGTTCGTTCTGGGAATATTTCTGACAATAAAAATCTTTATATTCCTTAACCTTGACAGTTACTGGGAACAGAGAGACATGGAAGGGTGGTATTAAAAAAGAAAGAAACAATAACCACACACCACACAATAACCCCACAAGAGGATTATTGATCCGAGAAGACAGTGGACCATGGAGTAGCAAGATCCTGTATCTCCTGTACTACCATACTTTTATTCTTTCTTTTTCTTTTCTTTTTTTTTGGTACTGGGGATTGAACCCAGGGGCTTTCTATTTCTGAGCTACATCCCCAGCCCTTTAAATTTTTTTGTTTTGAAACAGGGTCTTGCTAAGTTGCGGAGGCTGGCTTTGAACCTGTGATCCTCCTGTCTCAGCCTCCCAAGTACTGGGATTACAGCATGTGCCACCGTGCCCTGCTCTGACATACTTCCTTAGGCTTTTATTTCCCTCTGAGAAGGAGTAACCCAGGGAGCTTCAGCTCTGGCAGCCTTGAAGAGTAGTACTATTATGCATTACATTAATGTGTATTTTACTGAAGGTCTCAGAGGTTTTAGCCTTTGCTGTGGTTTGGATGAGTGTCCACATCTAAATGTTCGGTCTGCAGGGTGGTGCGATTGGGAGGTGTTGTAGACCTTTAAGAGGTGGGGCCTAATGGGAGGTCTTTAGGTCACTAGGAGTGTAACTTCAAATGGGACCCTAGTCTCTTCCTCTCTCTCTACTCCGGTTTGGGATATGACTGTTCACTCTGAATGGTGTTCCCACTGTGATGTGTCACCCTGACCAGAGGCCCCAACCCATGGGGCTGCCTCGTCCTAGATGTGAACTTCCAGAACCACGAGCCAAAAGAAACCTCTTGACTTCATAAGTAGCTTGTGTCAGGTATTCAGTTTTAGTGATAGAAGCTGACTAATACAGCCTCTGCGAATGGGCAGGCACTGTTGAAACTTTTCAGTCAACATTCCAGAATACAATTTATCTTAAGATAAACTGAGAAGGAGGTAAGGAAAGATTATTCTTTTTTTCCCAAAGAAGACCTGCAACATGACCAGACCTGGAAAAATCCTTTTGGCCCTGCTAATTTCAGAGGGCTGACTTGGATTGATCCTTGTGGGTAAGATTGACAAGGGAATCCATGGCAACCGCAAGAAATAACACTCCACTCTGAAAGTGACTGTCCTCGCGGGGCATGACCTGTTTTGTTTGCTAAGTGATCTTGCCCATTCTTCTTTTAGTTGGAGTGGAATTCAATAATCCCATGCCCTTCCCAAATTTTAGACCTGGGAAAAGCATGGTTACTTTCCAAAGAGGAAATACCTGTGGAGCCCACCCCCTAACTAGTGGGACTTTATGTCTGTGGGTCTCTTTATGTCTCAGGTTCTCTTGCCCAGCCGCAGCTGTACTTGAATCCAGGCTTCTGTGTTTCTGGATCTTACAACACTGCACTTGCTAATGACTGAAAGTCATTTTTCTTTAGTTATCCGAGTGTTGTAACTGAACGGTGCATTTGTTAATAAGGCTTTAGTAAATCCATTAGCATCCAAGGACGCTTTGATTCGTTGACCCACCTCTAATGTAGGCAAATGCCGCCAGAGAGTTGCTCACAATCACTCCATCTTTCTGCAGAATGTTTGATTCACTTGGGTTGAAGTTTACACCTGTTTCATGAAAAAATGCAAAAGCAGTTAATCAGAGCTGTTCATAGCACACCTGCCCTAAGGAACCCCTGCGGTTCCCCACCCAAGATGCCATTGGAATTAAAAGTCACAGGAATCAAATAAATGACCTCTGATTAGATTTTTGGATCACTAAGCCAGAAAGAACCCTTGGTATGCAGTCCCTGAAAATATTAAATGATGAAGGGGATTAGACATTTTAAAAGGTGTTTGTTCCAACTTCAGGTGTGGCTCATCCAGTCCTCTGCACAAGAGAACAACTTTATTTTCTTTTCCCAAAGGCAATAGCATTCATCATGCCTCTTGGAGGCTTAATAAATAACATCTGGATTCATTCATTCATTCATTCATTCATTCATTTTGTGGTACTGGGGATTGAACCCAGGGTGGGAGTTCTACCTGTTAATAAGGCTTTAGTAAATCCATTAGCATTCAACAAAGCTACACCCCCAGCCCTATTTTATTTTTTAATTTGAAACAGGGTCTCACTAAGTTTCAGAGGACTTTGCTAAGTTGCCGAGGCTGGCTGCAAACCTATGATCCTCTTGTCTCAGCTTCCAAAGTACTGGGATTACAGACATGCGCCACTACACCTGGCTATGTCTGGCTACGTCATGGAACTGCTGTCTGCTCCATGCACCTGAACTCGGACAAGCCTTGGACTGTAGAGTGAGATGGCGCAAGTCTGGTTTTTTTTTTTTTTTGGAGGTGACAGAAAAACATGGAGCTGATGTGTTTTAGATGCTGGTGATGCTTCCTGGATGGAGCTCAGCAAGCTGGTGACGGGGCAGTCTGGGGGCTCAGGGACCCCTGGCAGTGTCAGAGCAGATGCCTGGGAGAAAGATGGCACAGAGCTCTTGGGACCCCACTGCAGGGGGACCAGGATATTTAGGGGTCAGGTGGGGTCATCTAGTCCTGCTAGAAAGAGAAGTGGGGCTGAGATGCAGAGCCTGGCAGAAAGCCCAGGTGGTGAACTAGAAGGACATCTCCAGTAATAATCTCTAAACTTTCAACGAGGGCTAAGTTCTGTTTCTTGGTGTTTTCCTATCAAGAAGTGTATATAAAAACAAAGTATATGGTTAGCCCTCTGTATCTGAGGCTTCTACATTCATGAATCAACCAACCACTGATCAAATATTCAGAAAAATAGCTGGGCATGGTGGTGTACACTTGTAATCCCACTACTTGGGAGGCAGGAGGATCCGGTTTGTGGCCAGCCTCAGCTATTTAGTGAAGCCCTCTGCAACTTAGTGAGACCCTGTTTCAAAATCAAGAATAAGCTGGGCATGGTGGTGCATGCTTGTAATCCCAGTACTCAGGAGGCTGAGACCGGAGGATCGCAGGTTCGCAGCCAGCCTCAGCTACTTAGTGAGGCCCTCTGCAACTTAGTGAGACTGTTTCCAAATAAAGAATAAAAAATGGGGCTGGGGGTGTAGCTCAGAGGTAGAATGCCCCTGGGTTCAATTCCCAGTACTGCAAAAAAAAAAAATCAAGAATAAGAAATAAAGCCGGGTGTGGTGGCACACACTTGTAATCCCAGTACTTGGGATTACAAGGCTGAGACTGTAGGATCCGGGTTCACAGCCAGCCTCAGCTACTTAGTGAGGCCTCTGCGACTTAGTGAGACCCTGTTTCAAAATAAAGAATAGAATAAAAAAAATAGGGCTGGGGGTGCCGCTTGGAGGTAGAATGCCCCTGGTACTGCAAAAAAAAAAAAAGCATTCAGAACATGTACAGACCCCCCCCCCCCCGGTCCCATAGTCACTATTCCCTAAATGATACAGTATAACAACTATCCACATAGCATTGGCATTGTATTAGGTATTATAAGCATCCTAGAATTAATTATTAATATGGTACTGGAGATTGAACCCAGGGGTGCTCTATCACTGAGATATACCCCCAGCCTTTTATATCATCCTATTTTGAGACAGGTTCTCATTAAGTTGCTGAAGCTGACCTGGAACTTGCAATCCTCCTGCCTCAGCCTCTCGAGTCACTGGGATTACAGGTGTGTGCCACCACACCTGGCAAGATGATTTAAAGTATATAGGGGGATGTAAGTTGTAGATAAATACTACACCATTTAGTATAAGGAACTTGAGCATCTGCTAATTTGGGTGTCTTTGGGAGGGTCTGGAACCAATCCCCCACAGATACAGAGGAATATCTCTATTTTGCTTTCATAATTGGGGGTAAAGACCTAATAAACATAAGAAAAGTAACACAGGACAAAACTCTTGCTACCCAAAACCTAACATCTGAACTGCTCTACCGGGCCACTGCTGTATCTACCAGGAACCCTCTGGGTCTCAATTCCATTCTAGATTTCAGAAGAAAACAAAAATGTCCATCCGCCCTATTTATGGAAGTCGGGTGAAAACCGGAGGAAGCAGGTGGCGTTTGTGTGAGGTCTGCCCTGGCTTGGCCACTCATGTTCTCTACCAGAGGGTCTGTGCAACAAAGTCATTGCGTGAGCCAGGAACCCAATTTATTTCTGAGCAATCTGTTCAAAGTGATTTTTCTTCTAGGAAGCAAAAGAAGAATAGAGGGGAAGTTCATTCTACTTGTGATTTAAAAAAAAAATCAAAAAACAAAATGTTGGCTGCCATTTGCAATTGTTAGCCTCTAGCACTGACATTATTGGAACCAGCAACTTAAACACACCTCCCATGTCCCCCTTCCTCCTGGCCAGTGTGATCCTAGCTGTGGTCACGGCTGACCACGGTTGTTTACCCACACTTAAAGAGAAATGCTGGTAGTAAGCCACAAAAATTACCGTATTCACTATCCTTCTGCTTCGAAGAAGGTTTTAGATTAGCAACGGCTGGATCGATTGCTGTGAGTATGTTCTTGGGAACTAAAAAACAAAAAGAAATATGTTAAATACTGAGTATATTTTTAAAATGTGTAAATTTAATATATGTTTAAGGTGCAATGTAGGCAGGATTAAAAAACCATTTTCAAATCAGTTTAAGGATCACTCACTACCTGTCAGACACACACACACACACACACACACACACACACACACACACACACCAAGGCAGATCTGTGTGATAACCGAATATCCCAGAAAGTGAATCATGGAAAATAAATAAACAGGTTGCGGTATATCCATCCAATGGAATATAATTTAATAATAAAAAGAATTAAATATTGATACATGCTTCAAGGACGAACCTCAAACACATTATGCTCAGTGGAAAAAGCCATTCATAAAAGGCCATATATTTTATTCTATTTATATGAAATATCCAGAAAAGGTAAATCTAGAGACAGAGAGTAGACTTAGTGGTTCCCTGGGACCAGGGGTGGGAATGGGGAGTGACTGCTAATGGGCACAGGGAACTTTTGGGGATCGTGGAAATGTTTTAAAGTTGGAGTGTCGTGATGGTTGTACAACCTTGTACCAAAAAACCCTGAGTTGTTATTCCCTTACAGTGTATGAGTATGAAGGTATATAAAGAATACCTTGATAAAGCATTTAACTCAGAGCATGAGCTTCCCAGAGACACAGTGAAGCAAAATGACCAGGACTAATTCAACACCCACCACTGGCCCCTCCCCAGTGCCTTCTCTGCTTTGCCCCTGACCTCTCTGCGTCTTGATCCATCATAAGCCTGAAGACAATTCTAGGACTCTCCACTAAAGTGATTCACTACAGATGGTAAGAAAGGAGGCCAGAAAGCCGAGAGCAAGGCAGAGTGCTAGATTCCGCTGGAAGGTGGTTGAAGATTCTGCTGAAATGACCCTAAGAATAAACCATCAGATGTCAGAATCCCGAGGCCAAGTGGCCGGCGGTGGTGGCTAAAACAGAGAGCCAAGCAGGGATCCTGAAGGCCAAGCACCCGGCCCGCTGAAGGCTGGGAGAGGGGGGACACCACAGAGTCTCACAGCTGAAAATTGCTTATTTTGATTTGTCCTTTAGCCCAGCTGATATCTGGGCGAAGTGGTAACAGGAAATGGAAGCGAAGCCAACACAAACTGTCTGAGTTCCCCCGTGCTGCTCTTCTTAAAAGAACTGCTCAGCATCTTCAGCAGCAAGAAAGCTTCATTTCCTTTCTCGGAGCGCTCAACTCTTTTGCGGATGTCCAGGATCAACAAGCAGAGAACATGTCTTCCTTTCTTGTTTTCTGGCTTTCCTTCTTTCTTTCTTGGTACTGGGGGTCGAGTCCAGGGGCATCCTACCTCTGAGCTACGCCCCCAGCCCTATTTTAATTTTTAGTTTGAATCAGAACCTCGCTAAGTTGCTGAGGGTCTTGCTAGGTTGCTGAGGTTGGCCTCGAACCCGCAATCCTCCTATTTGAGGATTCCTGTAATTCCAAGTAATGGAATTATAGGGGTGTGCCACCACGCCCAGCTGAGAATGTTTCTAAATTGTGAATTTACCATGTACAGGAGACCCTGGCACCTTTGTGCCCATCCGCATCGAGGGGCACTTTCTGGGGAGAAGAGAAGACGTGTGACCTTTGGCTGAGCACAGGCACACCACAGATTCTAGGATGATGGAAGAGCCAGGTTGCTGGGCTGTGCTGCCACAAAAGACTTTCTAATCAAATAACCCCTCCCTCATTTCTGGGTCCCAAGGATGATGTCCCTGATTCCCTGGCAGTAGTAAGTCCAGGACATGTCATCCCTCCCTGCCAGGAGTGGCATTTCTTTCTCACGTCTGTCTCTTGGCTCATTCTCAGAATATGGCCGGAGGAGGCCCTTGACTCTCTGTAAATGCCGGAGACGTTACAGTCAAGAAAGATGCAGAAATTCATAGAGGAGTTCAGAGAAGAAGGGAATTCTAGGATGCGCTCTGAAGAATAAGCAAGCTCTCAAGAGATTAAATTAGCTGTGTATGGCAGGACATGGTGGCGCACACCCGTAATCCCAGTACTTGGAAGGCGGAGACAGGAGGATGGCAGGTTCAAGGCCAACCTCAGCAACTTAGTGAGGCCCTGTTTCAAAATAAAAAATAAAAAGGGCTGGGAGTGTAGCTCAGAGGTAGAATGCCCTTGGGTTCAATCCCCAGCACTACACACACACACACACACACACACACACACAAAAAAAAAAGAAGGAAAAAATTAGCTGCGTATGATACAGGTCATGGCGGGAAACTTGATCATTTATTGTGTGACCATGACTCTGATATTGGAAGACTCTTTTAGGGCATCTAAAATAACAGGTGTCCACACACTTATTGGATTCTTCAAACTGGTTCAGAACAGGGACAGGGACTGGGGTATGATTTATTATCATCCCTCGAACCTGCTCCTCTCCATTTTAGATACATTCGCAAGAACACTAGCAAATTACTCTTCCTGGAGCTAATATGTGCTGGACCATGTTCCAGGAATTTTAACCTATGCATCTTGCATAATCCTCCAGTAGCCTGGTATCGCTGTCTATCATTCCCATTCCTACAGATGGGAAAATTAAGGCTAGGAGCTGCACTATTCCCCTGGGAAGAGGCGAAGCTTCTCATCCTGGTGTGGTTTGCACAACGCCCTCACTCTCTCCTCAATGCAGGACTGTCCCTGGCACATCAGCCTTTAGAAATTAGATCAAAGATTATCTTAAAGGATTATAAAGATGGTAAAGTGATTCCCCCTCAGGCAATCCCTCTTGAATCTGCATACCTGAAATCAGAGATGATTTTAATGGACTTGAATGCCTTGCTAAATTTGGGCACAGCCCTCACCTTGATTGATTGCTTGATTGTCTACATAAACCTTCTGTGTCAAGCCTGGGTCAGTGCAGACTTTAAGAAACTTCCATTAGCTGGGCATGGTGGCACAGGCCTGTGTAATCCTAGTACTTGGGAGGCTGAGACAGGAGGATTGCAGGTTTGAGGACAGCCTCAGCAAATAGTGATACTCTCATCAACCTAGCGAGATCCTGTTTCAAAATAAAAATTTTAAAAATAGGGCTGGGGGTGTAGCTCAGAGGTAGAATGCCTCTGGGTTCAATCCCCAGTACCAATAAATAAATAAATAAATAAATAAATAAATAAATAAATGAAGGAAGGAAGGAAGGAAGGAAGAAAGAAAGAAAGAAAGAGAAACCTCCTTAGTTGGAATTCGAGTCCCAAATAATTCTTCACACCAAAGACAAAAAATGATTTTGACATAACTGTAGGTTACCTGGTACCCACAGGGAATGAGCCCCCCCAATCCCTGGCCACCATCTTGTCCTCCCCATCCTTTGGGAGGAGCCGTGGGGCCCTGGGAAATTGTCAGGGTGGGGATGCTGCCAGTGCCTGTCTTGGTGACCTGGAGGACTGAGGGCCAGAGAGGACCAGGGGACTGTGTGCATGGGGAGGGGCCCTCCCTGCAGAGGAGGGGGAGAGCTGGATGAGTTCTGCAGGTCTGCCTGCCCTTATTAGGACGAGAGCCTGAAACGCTGCATTTCTGTGAAGTTTAGCTAATGGTAAAAATACAGAGTGAGGACCTCACTTGGTAGCACATTAAAGAAGAGGCCTTGAAGGGCGTGTCTCCAAATCCAATCAATGGCCGTGTGCTCTGAGCTCTGAGTGCCCTGACATCAGCCAGATAGGCTGCCTGTAATGAGAAAGGTGGAAGGCCCTGCAGCCCCAGGCATTGCCCTGAGGGTATACAGTGATGCTGGAATCAGCCACCCAGCTGAAACACGGAATCTGGAATAGGAGAGGAAATGCGGGGCCTGATGAAATGATGCTCTACAAGATCGGGGAGGCGTGTTCTTTTTAAAATGCAAATTGATTGTGTTTCATGAGAAAACTTTCAGTGGCTCCCCAGTGCCCTGGTACAAGTCAAGCCTCAACTGCCCATACTCCAGAGCCCCCCCCGTGCCGTCTAGGCTGGAGCTCACCCCCGGCCTCTGCCCATGCGCCCTCTGCCTGGCCTCCCCTTCCCGCACTGTCACTTTGCTGACTGTAGCACGCACATTGTCTCACTTGCCTTCCATGTCACATCCTCTGGGAAGCCCTTCTGCTCCCCGGAGTCTCCCTGAGCCCCGTCATGGCGCCATAACTCAGAATTCCCCATATTGTATCTTCTGGTGGCTAGAGGGGAGGGGCCATATCACTCACCACTATTTCCTATTTCTCTGGCCCCCCTCTCTGTGCCTGGCGTGTAGCTCATGCAATAAACACGTGTAGCATGATTTAAGATGAGACCGAAACAGCACCGCCCTGTCCCCTAGTGGTCCAAGAACAGCAGCCAGAGCAGTGGTTCAGGCCTGATGCAGGCCAGCGACCTCTGACATACAGATGCTCACTCCGGGTTTCCCTCCAGAATATTCTAGTGGGCTCTGCAACAAGGGCAAGCTGTGGGTGAGGCGCCCGTGCCCCCAGCTTGGGCCAGCCTGCGTCACTTTGGAGATGGTTGATGTGTTTCTGTAGAGATGAGGTGTCCACTTCAGGCTCAGGCGACGTGGTTCAGCTCTTGTTCCTGACAGACCCGCCTCCACAGGGTGGGGTATCTTCTAGGTTGGCAGAGCAAGAATGGCTGGATCACAGGTGTGTACCACCATGCCTGGCAACATTTTACTCTCAAACCAGAACAGATGCCAAGGTTAGAAGCACATCTTCATACCTATTATGCTTTGGACTTAGAATGTCCCCCAGACAAGGCAGCCATGTTGGAGTCAGGGCTTGGTTGGAAGAGGGGCCCCTGGGGGTGTGGCCCTCGCCCTAGCCCCTTGCTTGCTCTCTGCTTCCGGCCTCCATGATATGAGAGCAGAGTCCCCCCGACTCGTGCTCTCTCTCTGCTTCCCACCACCATGCCCTGAGCTCCACAGACTTCCCACATCCTAACGTGGACTGAAACCTCAGAAACCTCCAGGACTAATAAGTCTTCCTTCCTCTGAGCTGTGTTCGTCAGGTATTCTAAGTCACAGCAGTGAGAACCCTGACTGAAACATTATCAAAGACCGATTCCATCCTCTCGGTGCTACCCCACCCCAATCCTTCCAGCACAGTCTCTTCAGCATCTATTTTCCAAGTAGTTCTCCAATTCACCCAGTTATTCCTATGCCGGCCAGTGCTGCTCTCATCCAAGCCATCCTTGCCTGTTGCTTTCTACCCATTCTCCCTGCTCCAATCCGCTGTCCGCCCTGCACCAGAGAGGGCTTTCCCATCCTTCACAGACATGTAGAGCACAGGAAGATCTTGTACATTTTCTTTTATGCTTTGGCTTAGAGGCAATACCATTGGTGACATCTAACCACATATCCATTTCTAAAATCAAAGAGGTAGAAAAACACAGGCTTCTGTGTAGACCATATCTGTCTGCATGACTCCCCCATGCAAAACCTTCCACAGCACCCCCCTCCCAAGACCCCATGGGATCTGGCCTGGTCCGCTCCAGGGCTCTCAACACTGTCTTCCTCCTCACCAGCTTCTCCCCTCTCTCCCACTAAGCATCTCAGTGTCTCTGCTGCAAACCCCCATCTTGGCCCAGCTCACTCAGGCCTGCCCACCCCAGAGTGCAGCTGAAAGCTCACCCCAGAGGAGGGTTCTGTCTTGGAAGATTTCTCACAGCACCAAGCTATATTAGGGCCCTCCGCTCTTACCCTCTCATAGCATCCTGCCCTTTCCCCAAATAACATGCCTCACAATGAGGAATGGCAGATTTGTCTAGTTACTGGTTGAGTACCCACCTCTCCCCTAACTGTCAGTCTCCTGAGGACAAGGACCAGGTTGCTTTGTTGACTATTGAATCCTTTGCACCGGGCACAGCTTCTCGCCACACAGAAGGTGCACACAATGTACAGACGAGAGAAATGAAGCTTGAACTGGGGTACGTGAACCCCAGGTCCTGGAAGCTCAGCTTCTTGTATTTGTGGAGAAGAATGACAGCCCTAGTAACTGTGTTTGCCCATCCTTGAAAGCACACCAGAAAACTCACTCTATTGGCCAGCTACAGTCCTGCTCCTCCTTCAACACTCAGCTCCAGAGGCCCGAAGGACTCTGGGTTCCCTCTAGGGAACCTCAGCCAGAAAGGGTTGAGTGCCACACAGAGCTGCTTAGACACAGTAGTAAGAATAATGATTGAAAGCTGGGCATGGTGGCGCACGCTTGTAATCCCAGTACTTGGGAGGCTGAGACCGGAGGATCCGGGTTCGCGGCCAGCCTCAGCTACTTAGTGAGGCCCTCCGCAACTTAGTGAGACCCTGTTTCAAAATAAAGAATAAAAAAGAGGGCTGGGGTATGGCTCAGAGGTAGAATGCTCCTGGGTTCAATCCCCAGTACTGAAAAAAAGAAGAATGATTGAGCAAGTAAAATCAGTCTTATTGTAATGTAAGTGTGAGTGCTATTAGTTTGGGAATATATCTATGTAGTCATGTCATTGTACCCATTACAGCATGGACGCTAGAGAACAGAATTTTTAGTTCAGAATATAAAAGTCTGGGGAATGAAATGGAATATTATTAAGCCATAAAAGGAGCAAAGTATCAACGCATGCTACACCATACATGAACTTCGAATATACATGCTAAGTAAAGAAGCCAGACACAAGAACTACATATTGTATGATCCCACTTATATGAAATGTGTAGCCAGGCGCGGTGGTGCACGCTTGTAATACCAGTACTTGGGAGGCTGAGACAGGAGGATCCGGGTTTGCAGCCAGCCTCAGCTACTTAATGAGGCCCTCCGCAACCTAGTGAGACCCTGTTTCAAAATAAGGAGTAAAATAGGGCTGGGGGTGTAGCCCGGAGGTAGACCACCCTTGGGTTCAACCCCCAGCATAAAAAAAAAAAGAAATGTGTAGAAGAAGCAAATCCATAAAGACAGAAAGCAGAGTGGTGGTTGCCTAGGGTTGGGCATCGGGTATAATGGGTAGATTTGGGGGTGTGCCTGCTAAAAAAGATATAGAATTTCTTTTTGGGGTGATGAGAATGTTCTTTGTGACGATGCTTGCACAATTTCATGAATGTATATGTTTTCATGAGTGAATTGTACAGACTGTGAATTATGTCTCAATAAAGCTGTGACAACGACAAAAGGCTGGCGATATTTGTCAGGAAAACACGGTATCGGGTTCTTCCATGGTGGAACTCTTTGCTTTCCTTTGCTTTTATGCTCATATTAAAACACAGTCAACATATTAGGATTGCAAACTGGAACCCTATAGTGCCTTCAGAAAATAATTAACTGCTGATTTGCTTTTAAGCAGCTTTCTGGAACCGGTATCTAAACAAAGCAAGCATTTCATTTTATTGTTTAAAAAGACTAAAAATAAAAACCCCAAAGTAATGCTGTCATGTAACATTTTTCATTGTTTTAGGGCAAGCATTTGATCTGTTGACTCAATGCTGTGGGTATGTAGATAAAATAGCTGTTGGCAGCACAGAGAGTTAGTCATTGAAGACCTAAAAGCAGCTCTGGAAGGTTAAATAGGAGCCAAACAATACCTCGCTGAACCCGCATGACACACCAATAAATTTTAGAGCTTCGTAAGAACCCAGATTAAAATCACTGCTCTCGGTGACACCAGTTTTACCCCTATTTGCTTGTTCTTTCCCTAACCTCCCCATCTCCTGCCAATCAGATTGCCGGATGCGCTCTTAAGACAAATTTTGACCAAAGAAAATTCTATGGCTTATCTGATGCGAACGTCATAAACAAGCATAAAGGATAGAGCCGGAGGCGGTGGCGCACACCTGTAATCCCAGTACTTGGGAAGCTGAGACAGGAGGATCAGAGGTTCACAGTGAGCGAACAACTTAGCGAGACCCTTAGCAATTTAGAGACCCTGTTTTTTTTTTTCCTTTGTGGTACTGGGGATTGAACCCAGGGGCATTTTACCTCTGAGCTACACCCCCAGCCCTATTTTGCAACAGGGTCTTACTAGGTTGATGACAGTCTCACTACTTGCTGAGGCTGTCCTCGAACCTGCGATCCTCCTCTCTCAGCCTCCCAGGTACTGGAATTACAGGCATGCGCCACCACGCCCAGTTCATTAGAGACCCTGTTTTAAAATAAAAAAAAAAAATAGGGCTGGGAGGTGTAGCTCAGAGGTAGAATGCCTCTGGGTTCAATCTTCAGTATGAAATAAATAAATAAATAAATAAATAAATAAATAAATAAAAATGAATGATAGAAATAGGGCTCTGGAATGTGGGGACCACTGAGCAGTTTCAGGAGTGGAGTGTGGCTCCTTCCAAACAAACTGTTTGTTGGTGGACCCCTCCCCCCCCCAGGGAGGCAGGGTCTTCAAGTGGCTCGCAAGGGTTAGGTCTTACCGCACGCGTAGGTCACAGTGAGGTATTTTTTCACTCCTGGCAGACAGGGGCTTCCGAAATGGTAATTGTTGACGATGATTTTGCATCTCTGCCTCCCGTAGCACCTTCTGGATAACACTTGTAAAGCTGAGTAAGACAGGCAGTCTGAAAGGGAAACATCACTGTAACTGTGGGTTCCTTCCGCACACAGAGGACGGTGGAAACCCAAGGACTAGGAACCGCAGAGACACGCTGCCACGTCTCCCCGAGGGGCCGGGCAGTGGATTCCAGAAGGCAGAGGGGAGCTCCCGGAGAGGGCTGCTGAGTGGAGCCGGGCCTGCGGCTGAGGGCTAGGATGCTTCTGTGGTGTGGTGCTGTTGGCTCCTGTGCCCCATCTCCCACCAGAGGAGCGCCCTGGAGGGCAGGGAGAGTACGCGCCTCTACTGCCCACCCACCGCCCCCCTGTACCCATTAAACTCACTGGGACTCTGTTTCCCTCCCGTGTATGCGAGGATTATCTTTAAGAAATTTCCTTCCTTCCTTCCTTCCTTCCTTCCTTCCTTCCTTCCTTCCTTCCTTCCTTCCTTCCTTTTCTCCCTCCCCTCCCCTCCTCTCTCTCTCTCTCTCTCTCTCTCTCTCTCTCTCTTTCTTTCTTTTGTACTGAGAATTGAACCCAGGGGCATTCTTCTTCTGAGCTAGATCCCAAGCCCTATTTTATTTTTTATTTTGAAATAGGGTCTTGCTAAGTCGCCGAGGCTGGCCTCAAACCTGCGATCTTCCTGTCTCAACCTTCTAAGTACTGGGATTACAGGTGTGTGCTAAAATACCTGGATCCTTAAAAAACTACTTTTAATGGACATATTGTACGTGTACTGAGTATGGGGTACAGTGTTATTTTGACACATGTATACAATATGTAATGGTCAGATCAGAGTAATTAGCATATCAAACATTTCAAATATTTATCATATCTTTTTGTTAGGAACATTAAAAACTCCTTTCTTTCAGTTATTTTGTGTGTATGTGTGTGTGTGTGTGTGTGTGTGTGTGTGTGTGTGTGTTACTCAGGGTTGCTCTACCACTGAGCTACACCCCTAGCCCTATTTATTTATTTTTTTGTTTTGAAACAGGTCTCACTAAGTTACCCAGGCTATCCTTGAATGCATGACTCTCCTGCCTCAGCCTCCCAAGTACTGGGATCACAGGCATGTGCCACCGTGCCTGGCAGCTACTTTGAAACCTACAATAAATTATTGCTAACTAAGTTCACCCTACTCTGCTGTGGGATGCTAGATCTTTTTCTTCCTGGCTAACCTGTATTTTTGTACTGATCACCAATCTCTCTCTACACCTCCTCCCATCCCCCACCCACTCTACCCTTTCCCGCCTCTGATAACCACTATTTTACTCTCTATTCTGTGAGATCAACTTGTTCAGCTCCCACCAGAGTGAGAACAGGTGATATTTGTCTTCCTGTGCCCGGCTGACTTCACTCAACCTAAGGACTAGTCGCTTCTCTGTGTTTCCGTGAGGTTTGTCCAAGGCAAATGTAGAAGTGGAGTTCAGGTGAATGTCCACTGTTCTCACCAGCTGTTTCTGAGCTCCAATGAGCAATCTGCAGGGGTTAAGGCTCTAGAATGTCACCTGCCTGTGGCCGCTACAAGCAGCAGAAGAGAGCAGTGGTGATGCACATGACCCTGGGCAAGCCAGGGCCCTTGCGAAGCCTCAGTTTCCCCACTTGGGCAATGAAGCTACAAGGAGCAGATCAACGGGTTGATACGACTATAAATGAAACCCTTCATGTGGAACCTCTGGTGCCAGCACCCAGTGTATCTAGGTCACCATCATCATCATCAGTCAAGCTTATGTTAGATGGTGCTGTGCTGTGGATTTTAACTGTCCCCCAAAGGCTCATGTGTTAAAGGTTAGTCCCCAGGTGAACAGCTTTGCTCTCCTACACGCTCCCACCACGATGTGTTGCCTCCCCACAGAACCAGAGCAATGTGGCTGACCATCATGGCCTGAACCCTCTGAAACTGTGAGTCAATGTAAACCTTCTGTCTTTATAAGTTGGTTGTCTCAAGTATTTTGTTACAGTAACACAGATGGGAGAGTGGAATGTTTGGAAATGGCCTACAGGAATTTAACAACTTATAGTCTCAATTATATGCCGTCTTTGGTCATGTGAAGTGAAAACAAGCATATATATGGTACAATGTGATTACAACTAAATATTAAGGCCCCAAACTCATGTAAAGAAAATAAATTAGGAGAATCATGAAAATGGTAGCAGAGGATATTTTTGGTTAGTGGGAATGAGGCAGGCTTTCACCCCCCACCCCTACCCGCTGGTTGATTTTAAGGTGTTTCCCAAGTTTTTGTGAGTTAACATTATGTGATAGTTAATCTAAGTTGTCAACTTGACCTGATCATGACACACCCAAGATTATGTGATTTTGGGTGTGTAACAGCAGATTAAAGAGAAAGCCCTGCCCTGAATGTAGGCAGCAGGATTCTGATAGGTGCGGACTTAGATAAAGAGGGAGAAGCCGCGTAGAGTGTGTGCGACTCGTTCTGAGGAAAGCGCATCTGCTCTCGCCTGAGATCGTCAGCCGCCGGCTCCGCCTTTCTCCGAAGAGCTTGATCTTCTCGGCCTCCTGCTCTTGGAACTGAAACTCCACCATCGTTTCTCCGAAGAAGCTTTCTGATCTTCACGTCTTGGACTGGGACTGAATTAGTGGTTGCTCCGATCCTAAGACTCCAGCTCTTAGACCGT
>PVJS01021261.1:0-10494 GCA_004027185.1 Glis glis
ATGATGTTGAACATTTTTTCATACATTTATGGGCCATTTGTATTTCTTCTTCTGTGAAGTGTCTATTTAGTTCACTTGCCCATTTTTTGATTGGGTTATTTGTTTTTTTAGTGGTGATTTTTTTAAGTTCTCTGTATATTCTAGATATGAGTCCTCTATCAGAGGAGTAGCTGGCAAAAATCTTCTCCCATTCTGTCAGTTCTCTGTTGAGGTTCTTGATTGTTTCCTTTGCTGCACAAAAACTCTTTAGTTTAATGCAATCCCACGTATTGATCCTCATTTTAGTTTCCTGTGCCTTTGGGGTCTTGTTGAGGAAGTCTTTACCTGTGCCTATGTGTTGAAGTGTTGGGCCTATGCCCTCTTTGAGTAGCTGCAAGGTCTCTGGTCTGATTTCTAGGTCTTTGATCCTGAACAGGGGTGAATTGAATCAGAGGTGTGAAGGAGACTGAAGGGGCAAGTGTGACACCCAAGTGTTTTACTTACATAATGGGATGAAGATATTAATCTGAGAGTAATTGGCAGGTAAAATGAAGAGTAGGTTTCAGGAAAAAAATACTCTGTGTCTCCTTGCTTTCATCCTGTTTGTCTAGAAGCCTCTCCAATTCTTAATCTAATACTCACCCTAATCTAAGCTGTACTAGTAAGTCAAACTTCTGTGTCAGTAGGCAAAGTTGGTAGAATAGTTTTGTAAAAGAAGCATAAGGAGGTTCTGCACAAGAATCTTAAGGGGACCCTTATAAATAAACCATACACACTTTATTGCAGTGGTTTTAAAAACAAGAATTTTGCTGACTCCAAGGCTCCTTTTGCTTCCTTCCAGATCCTGGCCTAGAAAGTCTCTAGGGAAACAGAATTCTGTTTAAAACTCTAGTCTGATGTCCAGCTGTCACACCCACCTTTTTGTTTCCAGCACTAGGCAGGCCTGGGCTGGAGGGATCTGACTCTTCCATGTTAGGTCCTTGGACTTCCTTTGTCTTTTACACCTGCTGTGTTTTCCTGACCTCCTATCGCTGGGCTTCCTTGGGTAGGTGCCTGCAAAATGCTTCAGGCTCCAGAGGCTGCTGCTTTCCAGTTCTCTTCCTCTGCTCAGATGGACATAGAGGGCAAGCAGATCACCAAGTACACTGCCCAGTGCCTGTGCCACCAGGAAAGACATGCTAGTCTCCCCTCTTTCAGGCACTCCCATTCACTACAATTAGCTCTATCAGAACCCTCCTCACTCCGTTGATGGAACAGAAGCAAAAGACTTAGTACTCTGCCCCAAATTAATGATAATTCTCATTTTCCTCATCTCCCAGCTACCTTTATAAGGACCAGAAAAGAGCTATGTGTAATGTAGCAGAATCAGCCCAGCTTTTAATGAGTCTTAATGGAGGTGTGGCTGGTTTCTTTGATGATCCTTTTGTGAATGATATTTTTTCTCAGCCTTGGATGGCTATAGGAATCCTCTGGAAGCATTATAAAACTTGACGAATGGCTACCACTCCTAGAGAGTTCAATTTAATTGGTCTGGGGTAGTAGGCTAGTTTTAAAACTTTTCAAGTGATTCCAATGATTAGCCTTTGCTAAGGGCCAACATTTTAGAATGGAGTGGTACCCAACACTAATCACTTTTATCTATGGGCTTTTATCAATAATTCTGAGACTCCTGAAAGAATCCCATTCAATATCCTTTTACACAGTGTATCAGAGAATAATAAAGTACAAGAGTTCTTGGAATGCTAGAGATGAAAGAAACCTAAGAGATCATTTTGTTCATTTTTCTTCCTCTGGGGTCTGTGAGTCAACAATTGCAGAATCACTTTGAACACTAGTTTAACAAGCAGATACTTGGGCCTTATTCTTACACCTCCTAAATCAACATCTCTCAAACGGATGTGAGGGTTAGGAACCTGCATCTCAGTGAGCTCTCTCCAGATTCACAGGTAGATTCACATTTTAGAACTACTAATCTTTAGCAAAGGTTCTACAGATGAGAACCTTTGTGTGCTTTAAGAACATGCATGCTGGCTTAGAGCAGTGGTCTCCACCTTGGCTGCACCCTAGCTCCATACTGTACCGATCACCTTGGAGTCTCTGGGGTGGGACAGAACCAGGCATCTGTATTTTTTTCAAAGCTCCCAGGTAATTCCAATATGCAGCCATGGCTGAGAACTCTGTTCTGGAGATACTAGGATAATTCCCTTGGAGTGGGTTTCAGGAAATGATAATTTTAAATGCACCCCAGGTGGTTTCAATGTGCAGCACAAGAAGAGAACGACTTACTATTCAGGTTAGTGTCATTTTCAATATTTCTGAACTTCCCCCATTGTCACTGATAACCTTCAGTCTACAGATTCAGGCTTGCTTCCTTCCCCCACACCAGCCCCAACCAAGTCTTGACCGAGGCTGATAGTAATATGTGGAGGTGGAGGTTTAGGAGAAGGTATGGCTCAATGCAGACACAGAACTCCAATGCCGGCCTTCCTGAGCCAGTCCCGTTGATTAATCTCCTATTAATTCAACAAATGTGCATTAAATACTTCCTATGTGCCAGGTACTCTGCAATGAACTGTGCATACAATGGCAAATAAGATATTGCTCCTGACGCCTCAAGAAGTTTATAGATTTTCAGGGACAAACAAGAGAGACAGACATGCAAACAGAGGTACAGCAGACTAATAATTATTACAATAGATGAGTGAACAAAGAACTGTGGGGACACAGATATGACAGCAACTAAATCTGCCTTGAAGAAATGTGAAGACATACTTGAAGACATGCTGGTAAAGCTAAGTCATCCCCTACGTGGCCGAACACTCCTTCTGCAATGCAGTTTCTGTCTACTTCTCTTGCTACTCTCCCTGTTTTCATCTTTAACCACACTGAACTCCTTCCAGTTCTTTGAACATCCCATATTCTCTTAACAAGCTTTCACTCTTCACTTACTCCCTTTGCCTGAAACATTCTTTTTCCTTTCACCATGTATCCCTCCCATCTAGGACTCTGCGTAGCTGTTACTTCCACATAGAGGTTCTCTCTGACCTCCTGGATGATGACATCTGACTTTGCCATACATCCATGGACCAGCCTGTAGTGTTTCCTCTATAGCACACACATCTTATGACCTGGGAGCCTGTACATTCCATTAATTCAAAAGTGCTATGTCCTCTCCCACTATGTCTCCTGTGCGTAGCACAGGGCTCAGTACTGCTGAATGGACGAATTGCTTTCCAGGAATGGGACAATATGTGTCAAGCCATAAAGACGTGGAATTCTGTGGCATGTTCTAAACAGCAAATATTTTGTATGGCCATATTCTAGACTGGGCAGGAGGAGGTGTCCAGAGATGAGCAAGAAGAGGTCCGCTGCTAAGAGACTTCTATAAAACCCTAGATGGTCTGGACTTTATCCTGTAGGGAGGGGGATGTCAGTGAAGTTTAATGCAGGAGAATAATAATCAGGTTTATCACTCAGGACAATTACTCTAGAGGCAGGGTGGAAGATGGACTGCAAAAGAAAAGACTAATTTAAAAGAGCTCCATTGGAAGATGTTCTAGTACTACATGTGAGAAATGATGCCGGCTTCCCTGAAATAATGAAGTGGAGGAGCCCCCATTCAAAAAGCATTCTTGAGATAGAATCCACAGCACTTGCTGACAATCTGCATGTGGGGTGGGGGGAGTGTGAGAGATGATGCCATGGTCTAGCTTGGGAGCCAGGCTGTTGGGGATACTATTAATGAAAATACAGAACATAGGAAGAGAAGCTCTGGTTTCTGGAAGAAAAATAATGAGCTTAGTTTTAAACATACTGAGCGTTCTATGTGCCTGTGGGGTATCTGGGGTAGACTATTTTATGTGGTTGGAAATGCATAAAATCTCAGCGTGATACCTTATTGATTGTGGATGTGACTGGTGTTGTCCAATTGACTATGTTGTCTTCCAGTTTATGTACTAAAAAACAAACTTTGGAAACTGGCAGTGTCATATTGATTTCATGATTTGTGCTCCTTTGGGCTACAACAGGCAATCAAAATAACAACTTCAGGGAGAGTCTCTACAAAGTCACTTTCTGGTTATTTTCTTCAGTTAGATACATCCACCGATGCTAACTCACCCCAATTCTGAAGTGGTACCAATTTTACTATAGGTGGCTGTGTTGTTATATTCTATTCTCATTGAGAGAATGAGGTTATGAGTTCTGTGATTTCAGAAAGGAAGTATTTTGTTGTTGTTGTTAAGCTTTGTGCTGGGTATAATAAGAACTCAAATTATTGTATAGATGGATGATGGATGGATGGATGGACAAATTTATAATCTGCAAGGAAATGTGATACTTTCTGGAACTAGTCACCTAGGAATTGAAAACTTGATATCCTACTACTTCAATGCCTAAGTGATTTCAGGATAGAAGAAGTTGCTATAAGTACTTTTAATGGTCTTTCATTGTATCATTCTCTCTTGGCAATGTGAAATAATCCAGGGATTTTCTGATTTTATGACTATAAAGACTATATGTTGATATGACAATAAAAGGTTATATTTATCACTAAAAAGAACTATATCTTGATACATTAACCTTTGATATTGATATCAAAAACTCTTTTGCTTGGTACTGTCCTAGAAGCATGTACCTACCTATCAGGTAGGTACGTGATCAGATTTTTGTTTTAGGGAGATAACTTTGTGGACCAAATGATGAGGCTGGATAAGAGGAAATTATTTCAGTTGGACTGAGGAGAGATAAGGAGGACCTGTAATAACACAGTGGTGGTGAAGTGGAGAGAGTCCATTAATTCATTTCTTCATCAAATATTTATCCATTGTATTACACCAGACTCTGGGGATGCAATGGCGAACAAACCAGACGAGTTCCTACCCCCAGGAGTCCATAGGCAAGTAAAGGGGATGCACATCAATCAAATCACATACTAACAAATGTAACACTGTGGCTGCCATGGAAGTGATGTGGGAAAAGAAGGTAACACTGAAAAAAGCATATCAGAGGTAAAATTGACAGAACTGGTTTGGTTATTGGGGTATTAGTTTGAATAATGGACATTTTTCCTGTTCTTCTTTTCTTGTTTAGACTGATTTGTGTTGCAGAAATAACATACATGAGATACCATCAAAGAAGATGTATTAAGTAGCAAATTATGTGGAACAGATTAAAGTGACCTTTTACCAAAATATAAAATCAATAAGCTATGAATTATAAATTCTGCTATTGCAATTAATTCCGCTTGGTTTTCAATTGGAATAATGTCACCACTCAATTGAAATAATGGTATTGTGTTGATGAGATGCAGCTTATTCTAGGTCTCTCCATTTTGATTTTTTTTTCCCCATTCAGATGTTGCAAGAGCAATTGAATTACTGGAAAAACTACAAGAATCTGGAGAAGTACCAGTGCACAAGCTACAATCTCTCAAAAAAGTGCTTCAGAGTGAGTTTTGTACAGCAATTCGAGAGGTAGGACACTAAGATTTTAATAAGTATATTCAGCCATATGTCTTCTGAAAAGAAAACATGTCTCTCACACAAATAGTTGAAATCGTTAAGATTGGAACTACATCTTTGCTTTCTGTTTTTAGTTCCTTGGACAGATGATAAAAATATAATTTAGTCTGCTAAATTCTTAAATTAGATCCATCCAGGATTCATACATTCATCTGAATCCAAATGTTGATTGTATGGTACTAAGAAAGGGATGGCTTCGGCAGGTGACTGTGGCATGTGGTCTAAACTACTTAGCACTCACATGAAGCCACCTGGAAACTTAGGTAGAAATAGTCACAATTAATAAAAGCTGAGATGTTCCTAGAACTCTCAACTAAATCTTTTACAGGTAATTCTGAAAGAGTAACCTCTACAAACTAAATGTCTAGTGTGATCATGGAAAACCTCCAAATGTGTTAGCATGCATGTATAGCAAGCAAATCTATGCAATACTTTATTGGCTAATGGTTTCAAGAAAAGTGGGGTAAAACAAATGTGTTGAAATCATTATTTGAATTTCCCTTTAACTCGTAGTGGAACTGACTATTTACTTGATGAATTTAATTGGTTATTCAGAAATACTTCTTCAGATATATGAGTGATATTATTTTATTCAGCAACCCACTACCCCTTGCCCATCAGGTACCAGATGGTAAATCATTAATAAGAACCCAGAAATCATGACTCCAGCATTTTGCCCTTCTAGAAGTCTCTAGTGATAAATTAGCAACTGTCATCCTCTCCAAAGCCAGATGAACCCAATGACTGCCTGGAGAGTGTGTGTAGCATAAAAGAGCATACACTTCTCAAGGAATGTGTGTGTCAACCTTCATTCCTCTTTGCACTCTACTTGTGGCAAATGCACACTCTCAACAGTGCTAGATCATGCGTAGTCAGTACGTAAAAAAAAGACCCAGTTGACTAAGAGACATAAAACTCCTATAGATTGAAACCATAGCCTACAATTTGTAGTTAAAATATGGACTTTGTTGGATTCAAGTTACCCTGTGCTTGTGCTAAATCTTTCTCAGGTGAGGTTGTTCAGTATTTAATTTTTGCTAATACTGAATGTAGTTTGAGAAAGCAACCATAATTGCATCTCTAAGTTTTAGCCTATGAATTGATCAAAGACTGAAAGAAATTTCTCAAAAGGTATGAGTTCTCTGCCACTGGCTTCCCCTCATGGGGAAGGGTATGTAATAACTCACAATCCCATGGGCCTCCTCTCAGTTAAGCTCCTGTGATCACTCTGTATACACTTTTTTTCTTCACAGCGTGCCATTCCCCTGAGACTTGGTGACCAACTTTTCCTTTTTTAGAGATTCTATCATCTCTTCTGTGCTGTAGCATTCTCTTTGCCACAGAATGAACTAAAAGAGAGGACCCATCAAATACTCATCTCTGCTCACTAAGTATAAGGCTCATGATCAACTCAAAGTCTGTACATTCATGGAATTTACTTTCCAGTGGGAGAAAATTGTGAAAAGTATACAATATAATATCAGAGAGCAATGAGTCCATAAAGAAAAATACAGCAGGATTAGAGGGGTCAGGTTAAGACTCTGTTAAGTTTAGGGTGGTCAGAAAAAAAAATCCTAATGAAAATAGTGGAACAAGTCACACAAATATCAGGGAACAGAGTGTTCCAGCAGAGGAAACCACAAGTATAAAAACCCAGAGGCAAGAATGGTCTTAATGCATGGAAAGAATGGCCTGACAGCCAGCATGTCTGCAATGTAATGGGCAAGGTAGGCTCCCCAGAGGCAACTGGAAAGCAGATCACATGAGACCCCCCAGGCCATAATAAGAACCCTGAGCTTCATTCTAAGTTTGATAGGAGGCTCTTGAAGCATTCTGAACTAACCTGAATTATTTTTTGAAAAGGCCTTCCTGGCCACTGTAAGAATATATAATATAACTCTGGGTACAAGAGAAGAAACAAGAAAGACCAGTAATAAGATAGTGAGGAGATCAAGTGAGAGATGAAATGATGGCACCTTGGACAAAGGTGGCTGCAATACAAGTGGGAAGTTGTCAGATTCCAGATATAGTTTTGAGAGCAAAACCATCATAAATTATTGATGTATTGGGTGTACAGCATATGAGAGAAAGAAGACTCAATTGATTCTTAGATTTAGGCTTGAACAATTGGATGAATGATGATATAAGAAGATGGGAAATTTTTGGAGGTAGACTAGGTTTGGAGAAGACCATCCCAGAGCTCTGTGCTGTACATAGTAAATTTATGATGCTTTTCAGATATTCACATAGAGGTGTCTTGTGGCATCTAAGTCTAAAGTTTGGGGAAGAAGTTGGGTCTGGAATTCTAAATGTGATATAGAGATCTGTTGACATAAACACAGAGGTGTTTTTATTTTCTCTAAAGTGTATACTAATGAAAAATAGAATGAAAGTAAAAAAAAATAAATATGGGGACTTTGTATAGACATTAAAGGTATCTTGCACACCCTGCCTATGGTAAAATGGGCATGTGCATCATTAGCTGTCCGTGGAAGTCTATATCTGATTTATAGGCAATTTAGAAGTTTCAGAAGGAAAAGCAGATGATATAATTGATTCATTTTACATTTTACAAATTTGGACTAAGACTACTTTTATGTTAACAATAATGTTCTTAGTAATAATTTTTTCTTATAGTCTAGCATGTAATACAGAAGTTGTGAAAGGTCATTTTACCTTGCCTAACACTTTGCCTCAGTTTACGGCATTGTTTTATTTGTTAATTATGGTGTTGATTTCATTATTTGTATTGTGTTGCTTTATATTTACTGTGGGAATTAGTGGCAAAAATAGCAGTATGTATACAACAATTCTGAATAGTATTCTTAACCTATCTAGTGAAAAGTTCTTTGTTAACAATATAAAATATGAAGCCAGACATGGTGGTGCACGCTTATAATCCCATTACTTGGGAGGCTGAGATAGGAGGATCACAGGTTCAAGGCCAGCCTCAGAAACTTAGGAAGACCCTGTTTCAGAATAAAACAAAAAGAACTGGGAGTGTAGCTCGGAGGTAGAATGTCCATGGGTTCGAGCCCAGCACTATATACATGTATGTTGTTATATAGTTATATAGGTGAATGAAAGCCAGTAAAATGCAGCTAGGAAGTATGACAATATCTGAAAATTAAATTATATTAAGCCTAGAACACTTTCATTCCTGTTCTCTGGTATGTTAGTAAGAAACCTTTGAAGTGTTGGTTTCTTATTCAAATAATGTTTGGAATTTTTGTGGTTAAATTACCTGACAGTTTCAGAAACATTTGGTAGTTAATACTTTCAAGTGTTTTCTTAGCTGCACTCACTGAAGCAAAACTAGATACAGGTCAAACCATTCCTAACGAGATTGTACAACATAAATTATGCTAAAAAATAAGGCAGGGTAAGCTTTAGCCTAAGATTATTTTATTGGCATATGTAAGTGCAACAGTAGGTTTTAGTATCTGTTGAGGCGATCTCATATTTTGCCTTACATTTGGGTGAAGCTACTGAATCACCTCTTGGAATATGGGCGGCACTTATATGAAAAGAATACTTTGATGAAAATTTATGTTTTTTAACTAAAAATGCATGCTTTAAAAAGAGCAAATTTTTCTTAACTATTTTTTCTGCGATCTATAATAAAGACTTGTGAAAGTGTACTGAAACCAGTAGTGTGAGGGAAGACCATCTATGTACACAACTAAGAAAGGCATTGCTCTATTAATAAGTAAATCACACTTGAACGACAACCCACACACAGTTTTATTCACAGCACACAGATGGTGGTCAGCAATTTCCTTGCTGAAGGAGCTTGAAAGAACCCTGATCAATAATTAAATTGTACTTTTTGCAAGTAGTTTCAGACCGCATGACAGAGAAAAGGGCTGACATGTGATACTACTTTTCTATTAGGAGATGTGCTGGCTGATAAGAGAATATTCACAAAAGTTTTTGAATGAGAGATGAAATAAAAAAAAATTATGGTACTGCTATTCCCAGTAAAGGCCATTTTTGTGACTTAAAAGTGACTTCCTCATGTGTATATCTGCACTGCAATAATCAACTTGAATGGCCTAAATTTATACATGTAGGGTTGAAATTTAATGATGATAAAATGTTGATTTTTGAATAAGAGAATTGACTGGCAATACCAATAGTTCGATTGGCAGGAAATGGGTTTTTTTTCCTGACATTTCATATTCTCTGTTCCTCACAGAAAGAAATCAATAATGTATGAGTGATAATATTTAGAGGACATCCAATTTCTGCCACATAATACAAAGAAATTTGCAACCAAAGTAATCAAAACTATAATTAGCAATTGAGTTGCCATCCTCGTCTTCCAAGTTTTAAAACAGTCAGGCCTCCTGCTCTCCTGGGTGATGTGCTCATTGACCTGGAGCATGGTGTGCTGTGCACAGTGGTCTGCTGTGAGGGTGTATGCCCATGCTAAAACTGCCATGTCCATCTCTCAACCCAAACAGTGCTACCAAATGATATGGTCTCCCCAGCTGTCTTCTTTGGCCAGTCACCAGATGGTGCATGTTAGAATTTTCTAACGTGGTATAATGACAGAGTAAGAAAATAAACCAACTTCATGTGGACTGTCATTCTGTGATAGCCAATAGGATTGCATAAAAGTATCCCACTTCTCAACTTCTGATCACATACTGCAGTTGGAGTTCTCCATCCTCTTTAAAGTGAGGTGTGGTTATGATGACTGCTTTGGCCAATGGTATGAGTGGAAGACTTGTGTTCCACTTCTTCATAAAGCCTAGGAGTCATAATTTGCCACTTTCCCTTCTCTTTGCTAGGTAACTAAAAATATTTTATATGACAAATGACTTTGGTTTTCAGAGCAAGAAAATGATAAATGGCTGCTCTAGCCAACCTATGATGAACATGTAGCCTGAGCAAGAAATAAGTCTTTGTTACTCTCAGCCCTCAAGATTTTGACATTATTGTAGCATAGCACAATTCAGGCTATCCTTACACATAACACACAATCATC
>PVJS01021261.1:10594-31801 GCA_004027185.1 Glis glis
AAAAAAAAAAAAAAAAAAAAAAAAAAATAAATAAATAAATAAATTTACCTTGGAAAAAGGTTATAAGCAGTATCAACCCTTTGATAGAAAACTAATGTTTAAAAACTCATGTTTTTACTAAACTGCGATGCATATTTTTAAAAGTATATGAAATATTAATAACTAATATATTACCTGTAGCTCGGAAATTTAAAAAAAAATCAGAAACTTGGATCATGGATTTTATCTACTTCTGTATTTCCCATTTTCTCCTATTCTCATTCTTTTCTTCCTCAGGATAGAACTCATTAACCCTATACTACCAATCCCTATCCACATCTAAATCTCATACCATTTCCATGTAAACTTTTTTTTTGTAGTATAGACTTAAACATATAATCAAAATAGAAGGAATATTTAGAGCATATCAGTCTACTGTTCTGTGCTCTTGGTCATCAATGAGACCTTTTTTCCCCAAAGGTATCTACACATTGGGAATTTTCACTGTCATACCCCCCAGCAAGGACACACAGGAAAAGTCACTGTGGGGTGTTTTCTCAGGTCAGAAGGAACAGTTCTCAGTTATGAGAGTAGTGCTTCAATCAAATCCACCCGTGTTTGAACCCAACATGGCTACTCATTTTTAGCTTCTCTGAAATTTTATTTTTCAGTTTACAATCATGGTGAAAATACCACCAGTTTCTCAGTGGTCCTGGTAATTAGGGGCTTATGTACAAAGCAACCTAGTACAGTGTCAGAGAGTCAATAATCACATTATCCATGGATGCTATTATCCGTAGGGTAGAGTCCCAAATTATCCCTGGCTACAGTGTTTTGGTAAATCAGGATATGAAGAACATATGAAAAGAGAAATGGTAGTGTCTGTAGACTGTTTCTAAGAAAACACACAAGACTAATAATATTCATTGCCCCACCATCAGTGATTAAAACAAAATAAATTGAGCCATTATACCCCAATTCCACAACTACATGAGAAAAAGCATTCTGATGTGAGTTTTTGTTCTTGATGCTGCGCTATACAATTTTTTAATTTACTGTGTGAGAGGAAACATGGAAGGCAAACGAATTGCTTTATGAGAGAACTGATGATTGGTTGGAGGACAGAGCAGGCATTGAGAATTATCCTGAAAACACATATCCCTAGATCAACAGTGAGAAGAAATATCCAAAAACCTCTCTCCTAGCTATTTTGAGATATAGAAAACATTGTTAACTTGATTTACCCTACTTTGTAATAGAACACCATAACTTAGTTCTTCTGGGTATAATTTTTTACCCATTGACCATCTTCTCCCCCACCTTCCCCTCCCCCATCCTGTTCTCAGTCTCTGAGACTGTTCTCTCTACCACTGTGAGATCAACTCTTTTTAGATTCCACGTATGAATGAGATTATGCAGTGTTCGTCTTTCTATGCCTGGACTATTTCACTTTACATAATGTTCTCCAGGTTCATCTGGGCAGTCTCAAATGACAAGATTTCATTCATTTTTATGGCTGAATAATATTCCATCATGTACACGTACCACATTTTCTTTATCCATCCCTTGTTAGGGAGTTAGGTTGATTCCAACTCTCGGCAATTGTGAATAGTGCTGCAATAAACATGGAAGTAGCTATTTCTTTGCTGTTCCAATTTCATTTCCTTTGGATATATACCCAGCAGTTGGGAATGCCAAATCGTATGCTAATTCTATTTTTAATTTTTCGAAGAGTCTCCATACCACTTTCCAAAATGGCTGTAGAAATTTACATTCCTATCAACAGTGTACAAAAGTTCCTTTTTCTCTACATCCTCTCCAATACTTGATATCTTTTTCTGTTTTGAGAATAGCCATTCTCACTGGAGTGAGATTTGTGTCTTGATTTGGTTTGCATTTCCCTCATGGTTAGTGAGATTGAGTATTTTTTCATATGCCTATTGGCCCTTTATATGCCTTCTTTTGAGAAATGTCTATTAAGTTCTTTTGCCTATTTTTTTTAGTAATATGGTTTTTTTTTCCTGTTCAAATCTTTTCATACTCTGTATATTAGCCCTTTGTCAGGTATATAGTTTGCAAATATTTTCTCCCATTTTGTAGATTGTCTAGAATCGGGATTTTTAAACTTAAGGTCATGTATAGACTTCATTGTTGTAGGTGAAGTAAGAGCAAATGCACACACACACACACACACACACACACACATCTATATGCACATGTATACATATAACTTTTTATTTAGCTTTATTTCTCTTTCCTTCTTATGCAAAAAAAATGTTTGTAGGAAAATATTTTTTCTTTGTTTTTTAAATGTTTTTATATATTTTTAATGTTTTCCTTTAAGCATGAATAAAGTAGCGTGGGTGGGTTCCTTATGTAAAATCACTATCCTTGTATGATAATATCTAGAATAGCATTGCATTCATCAGATTTAACAAAAGTGTATTTGACATTATGTTTATGCATATCTCTTTTTGCTCACATTAAACTTAAGTTGGCAAATGTCAAAGAAAAAAAGCCCATGGCTCTTACATTTTCTTTGATTTTATTTGCATTGCTAAATGTGATGGGACACAAAAGCCAGACTGTTTCTTGTGTGGTAAGTTTCCTGCCAATGTGCACATGCAGTCAAGAAAGCTTATTTCTGAGCATCCTGGAAATAAATCACCACAATATAGATTTTTTTTCCCTAGAGAAAAATTCAATTTTAAAAAGATGGAAATTTACCAGAACTTATATGTGCCCCACCATGAAAGTCTTGACACATTTCCAAGCAAAAGAAACCCACAAATAACTGGAGAGAGTATTCTCAAGTCAAGCAGTCTAGAAATGCTTGAACTGGTGGGTTGTTCAGAGCAAGAAAAAAGTTAAGCAGTGCCTTTATTCGCTTGATATAACCTACTCCTGAACTCTGACATTTTGCTACTATTTTGAAGTCAGTTGTAGTGCAAATAACAGCTGTGCCAGTCCTGGTTTTCATGCATCTGGGTAAAAAACCCCATTGTTTTGGCAAAACTTTGAGATTTATTTTATCTATCATGTGAATACTAATGTCCTATTATGCATGCATGAGTGATACCTCACAGATACTTTACCGGCCAGGTACTTCGAACAGTGAGAAGTTTCTTAATAATAAAACTCCTAGTGGAAGAAAAATTTTGATAAGGTGTGCACATATGCAGTGCATACGGAGTCTCTGGATCCAAGATCCTGATTCATTCGTCTGTTGAAGACAGAGGTGTCTCTTGTCATAGGCACTTCCTGCTCTAACCATCACCATGCAGTAGTGTCAAAGACACAATCTTCCTACAAGATGCCTTGCCTGCTCTGTTAAAAGTGGCCTAATAATTTCACAACCATACCCTTAAATCTGTATTTTCAAGGTTTTTTATTAACTTAGAAATGGAGCAAACTATGTTCCTCTTACTATCTCATGTTTCTTGGCTTTTCCAAAGGAAAAGTGTTAATGTACTTGGCTGAATTGGGTCACAAATTTTGCTTTATTTATTTATTTATTTATTTATTTATTTGCGGTACCGGGGATTGAACCCAAGGGCGTTCTACCTCCACACTACACCCCCGGCCCTATTTTTTATACTTTATTTTGAAACTGGGTCTCATGAAGTTGTGGAGGGGCCTCACTAAGCAGAGAGAGAGAGAGAGAGAGAGACAGGGAGAGAGAGAGAGAGAGAGAGAGAGAGAGAGAGAGCTGAGTCTGGCCTCAAACCCGGATCCTCCAGTCTCCGCCTCCCAAAGTACTGGGATTACAAGTGTGCGCCACCACGCCCGGCTCTGCTTTATTTATTTTTAAAGTAAAGGAGAGCTTACTCTTATAACAATATGACAAGAGGGTTATTTGTGGCAAGACTTTCTTGTAGATGTAAGACCTGAGGAATGAGGCAAGTCTGTTTTGTGCTTCTGAAACATAATACTTAAAACAGGTGATTTAAAAAGAATGACCCTGGAAAGCCCAAGATCAAGGTGTGACATCTGGCACCTAGCAAGCTAGCTCATGTGCTGCCTGAAGCCTCTTTTATAAGAGCCCTAATCCCACACAGGAGAGAAAAACACCTCATAGCCTAATCACCACTTAATAGTCTCATTTCTGCAAGACACTGTGGTGCACACCTGTTATCACAGCAACTTGGGAGGCTGAGGCAGGAAGATCACAAGTTGAAGGCCAGCCTGAGAAACTTAGCAAGACCATGTTTCAAATTTTAAAAAGGGTTGGGAATGTAGTTCAGTGCTAGATCACCACTGAGTTCAATTCCTAGTCTGGGAAAAAAAAATAGGCTGACTTGCTTATTTATTTATTTATTTATTTATTCATTTTTTATTTATTTATTTATTTATATTTCCAGTTCTGGGGATTGAATCTAGGGCCTAGAGCTTGGCAAGCAAGCACTGTACCACTGAGCTACACCCCCAGCCCAGTCTCACTTCTTAAAACCATTGCATGAGCAACACCTGAATTTTGGAGGGATACCATAGCAACACACAGAGGTGGGCTTTTCTTGGGCTAACTCTGCAACTTCACTCAGTTCTCAAAAGGATCTATGGCATCTCCTCCTTCCACCCACTCCCCAAATGAAGACGACTCCTGGACAAGGGCCTGTGGTATCAGTTGAGAAATACTACTTACTCTGATAGTTAGGCTCTTCTCCAGGTTCCTTCCAGTCCCATGGATCTAGATACATTAGCCAGAAATCAGTTTTTCTTCATGTAGATTGTGTGTGAACTGCATGAAAACTGGGCCTCATGTATGGGTGGTAGGAATATGTGACTATGTGAGACTGTATGAAGGGGCAGGGAAAACAGATGCATAGAGATTATTAAGCTGACAAAACTAATAAAGGATAAATGCACTCATCCAGGGCTCCCCCTGCCACCCTGAGGCTGTGTTTTACAGAATGACTACTTGTCATTGGAAACAAACATGTTGAAGTAGAGCTATCGTTCTATTTCTGCAGCTTTCTCTAAGTAAAGGCACAGTTTTTTAATGATGTGCAGAGTGTTTGTAACATCAACATGTCACTTGCCGGTAGCAAGAACAGGGTCCACGTGCCAGGAACCAACTTAGACTATAATTGCACTAAAGGGTCATTGATCTTGAAGATATCAAAGCAGATCCTTACAAATAGTCTGTAATGACTGAGGGCTGTTAGCATCACTGTTGGGTAAATATCCAGCCCAAGCCTTTATTTGCTATTACAAATGATAAACAGTACATATCTCCAGAAGCTTATAATTACATGTACTTACACAGTAGTTCAAAATAATAGAGTCCTTGGAGAAGTTGTATTTTATATCAGTCAGATAAAGTGAACATTCTGTCTTCTGCAGAGATCACAGGAGTGAAATCAGTACTTCTATTTTTGGCACCATGGATGACAACTGTTCTTTTTTTTTCCCCAGTGAACAAGTCATTTAACCTTTTCTTGCACCAGTATTGCCAAGATTATCTGGAGATAAATCTATTTATACAAGCCCACTAAAATGAATTTTAAGTTACAAATTGCCATTTTTTTAAAAACAGCTTCTTGTTATCCCTGAGGGTGGTTTGCATGTAAGAAATAAATGAAATTAGTATCATTTATAATTAAAATGTATGCAAGGCTATTATTAACCAACTTCCTTCCTTTTTTTCTCTCATAGGGAAATACACAAGACTAGGGGTGTACAATAGTGGAAACTGACCTATGTCTTGTGTTCACCAATTCCTTACTTTTATTTGTACGTAGTCTGATTGCATATGCATTTTCCTATTTTAATTTTATGTGTTCTAAAATGTTACAAAACATATAATTCCTAATGAAATCCTTAGAGGTAATTCTTTTTCACTTAATATCTTACCACTAAGATTTAATCACATTTTTGTGTTGCTGTAGTTCATTTGTTTTCACTGCTGTGTGATATTCCATTGCAAGAATATGCCAGTTTTTCAATTCAGTCTCCTATCAGTGGGCATTTGAGTTGTTTCCATGATTCTAATAAGTGCTACAATTAACATATATGTGTCCTTGTCAGATGACCAAGACCTATACATATGCAAATGTATAATTTCTGGCCCACGGTATAAGAATGTCCAACTTTAAGAGACAATGCCAAACAGTTTTCAAACTCAGTTGCCCCAGGTTACACACCAACATGCAATATATAAAGAGTGCATCCATTTTACCTCCATCATTTGGTACATGAAACATTTATATTTTCACCAACTGAATGTACTGTAATAGTATCTCACTGCATTCAATATTTATATTTCCTTGATCACTAATTGTTGAATATCACTTCTTGTAATTATTGTTCATCCAGAGGTTCCCAGACTCATTTGGCTCACTGCCCCCTTTTCAGAGAAAATAAAAAGAAAAAAATACTCAGCACCCCCTGGAAATCTACCTTCTTTAAGTGAATAAACAGAAAGATGCAGTGACAAATTTGCATTCTTTTATGTGTCTATATTTCTTTCCAGCACTCCCAGAGGGCGGGAAACCTATGGTCCATGACATATTTCTTTGTCTGTCAAACATCTTTTCATGTGTTTTTCTATTAGTTTGTGCTTTTACATATATTTTAACATATTCTTATTACTCATCCTTTACTGGTAGTAGATAGTAATATATTCTACTTTGAAACTTGTCCTTCATGAATAAAAATTTTAATCATCAGTGATTTTTTGGTATCTCATTCAAGAAATCTTTCCCTACTCATGCATATAATCCCAGTACTTGAGAGGGTGACACAGGAGGATCAAAGGTTCGAGGTCAGCCTCAGCAACTTAGAAAGACCCTGTTTCAAAATGAAAAATAAAAAGGACCAGGGTATACCTCACAGGTAGAATGCTCCTCAGTTCAATCCCCAGTACCAAAAAAGAAAGAAAGAAAGAAAGAAAGAAAGAAAGAAAGAAAGAAAGAAAGAAGGAAGGAAGGAAGAAAGCTTTCCCTACTCCGATGTCTAGAAGATATTTGCTACCAAAGATATTTTCTACCAAAGTAAAAATTTTTGTTTTGAAAAATAAGTACTTAATGCATCTAGAGTTTGTTTTTATATACGTTTTGAGGCAGGGATCAAATCTTATATTTTATCTATAAGGATATTTCTTTATTTCCAGCTTCCTGTTTTGAATAATTTGTATTTTCTTTCTATCCATCATATTACTATATGTCATAGTTTATACACATGAATCTGTTTCTGGGTTCTCTGATTAACTGATCAATTTATCTTTTCATGAATGCTCTGTTTAACTCATTTGGAAGAGCCAAGGCAATAATGATCAGAGAAAGGGCCACACAAAGTTTTGATTCTAGGTAGTTGTGATCCTATCTTTTATTTCAGTGGAATGTTTGCCTGTGTGTGTGTGTGTGTGTGTGTGTGTGTGTGTCTGTGTGTGTGTGTCTGTGTGTGTCTGTGTGTGTGTATGTGTGTGTGTGTGTGTGTGTGTGTGTGTGTGTGCGTAACTTAGTAACAAGAAGCCATTGATGGATCAATGGGCAATAATGAATATGTGCTATATGCTAAAAATTACAATGACGCCAATTCTTTCCTTTGCACCTGAGTTCTAATGGGGATAGGAAAAAAAAAACAGAACATCGCATAATGTTCTTAAGAAGAATTAGAATAATTTCAAATCCATGCTTTCTGGGTCTCTTTCTATTTCTTTCATTAAGGTTAATTAAGGATTTAATTACGAGTCATCTACCTTAGACTAAAGGTGCAGAAAGTCTATTTTAATTATGTCAGGCAATTAGCACCTAGAATGATATCTGCCAAATGATGAGCATTTAATAAGTACTTCTTGGATGCAAGAGGGAATTCTTTAGATGGTTCATTTTTATTAGGAAACAAACATATGCTGATTTTCCAAATTTCAGATTTTCAAATGGGACTCTGTACTCATACAAAATCCCAGACAAAATATGCTAACATGTCTAGTTCAAAATAAATCCTCCCAATCTTGAAAAGCAATCTCTGATCAGAACCAAAATTTTCAGGGTTCTTTATGTGTCTACATAAATATATATATATATATATATATATATATATATATATATATATATACATTGATATGAATATGAAAATATGTAACCATGGATTTTTCATAAATATATAATGTGTGTTTAATGTAAAGTTAGTAATGTGTATAGGGTTAAAAGGAATTCTAGAAACATCTTGTCCTGTTTATCTAAGCCTTTAGAGAATCATGACCTTTGTGACTCTGGCGAAATTATAGGCCTGTTTCCCAGGAAAATGGATGTGTGCAGATATTTTTATTAAAAATTCATGGGGGGATCTGAAAATGGTCCATTTGGTACCTTGATCTACTGTAACCTCTTCACTTTATAGATGGGAAAATAAGATGCAGAAAGTTGAAGTGGTCTTTCAAGCTAGTTAGTGCCTGAGTTTAGCACCCATCAGTGTCCTTGTCCTGAATCCCAGTCCAGTTCAATTTGCCATGGACAGTTACATTCTGATACATGGGAACAGTGAAACATTATTTCAGTACTTGTCACTAATGAGTTAAAATAATTAGAAAACTGCACCATGGTATCCACTTCAATAATCCCTGTTCATATCAGTGTTCCATTTATACCAACAACAATGATTTCTTTATTTGCCTTCTAGTTCTTTCTTTGCCTCACTGAAGATAAAAGTGTGTTGTGTTTTAGTAATATATTTTCTCATGTTTGTTATTCAAATTTCCAAGAGGCAATGTAAGAAATTTAGTTATTACTTATTAAATAAATGGCATTATATCACCAAAACAGTTGTGCCATTTATAGAAGTTTCAGCCCTTTCTGGAATAGTTTAGTATTTTTGAGACCAAACTTTAGCAAAGCTTTAGGGTTTCAGGATCTACCACACATATGCATGTTTATTTGAATGTGCCATCATTCTTCTGTTAGTAAGTTAGCACTGGAGTCAGGGAAACCATTTTCAACCAATAGCCACACTGATAGGCAGAAAGCCTGTTCTCCTTAGTAAAGAGAAAAGAGATAGGTTACAGGTAATCTTGTCTTCCAAAATTACCTTACCCTTCCCATGTCAAACTGTTGACCATATAAAATCCCCCTAATATTTATTAAGTCTAATATTTGGAAACTTTTTTAACTGCATTTTCTCCATGTTATCATTCCTGGTAGCTTAGTGGTAGGATATCCCCTACGTGTCTGACTGCCTAAAGTCTAGGTCTAGCCCAAAAGTACTTTTCTGTCCATTCCCTCTTTGCTAGTCCCTAGAGGTAGAGTCCTAGTACTCAGCCTACCAGTTGGTATCCAAGAGAAGCAGTAACTTTGGCGGACATTTTTCCAAGTGATTCAGAGACTATGTAAAAAAAAAAAAAAGCAAACATAAAAATCAAACACTCCATCGAACAACGAAAAGAATACAACAAACCACTATACTTAGAGTGACCCAGGTGAGGGATTAGAGGCTAGGAGAAATACACCCTCTCCCTTTACTCAGTCTTGCTTCTGGAAAGATGAGCCAGTGCCCACTGAAACCAGTGATAGGGTTCATGGAGGTCTGGATGGCTGACAGAAATGTAACCTTGGTGACAATGGGCAAATGGGTATTTTCCATGCTAAATGCAATCGCGTTCTTCAGTCTTTAAGGTCAAGAAAGAAGAGGGGAGTTAGTCTTTCTGGAACACCCAGTAGAATAGATGATTCTCCTTACACTGATTTCCTTGACCTCATTTTCTTCACGCTTCTTCTTATAAAATTGTCAGGTCTCTCCAACCTGGAGATGTCAACAGGCACACAGCCATACAAGGATGACAGTGCCACACACATCTTTCTACAGAATACAGAGGTGCTAACTATTCCCAAGGATATAAATCCATATGGAGACAGTGTGGGGAAGTTGTCTGGCAGTGTAGCAAAAATAAGAGAATCCTACCTTGCAGTTTTTCTGATAGAAGAAATAGTCTGTTAACTTTGCATTATGACCACCTGTTTGCCAGTTATTAACTCCTTATTTCAGAAACTGAATAGCAACTGTGTTCCATTAAAATTTATTTGAAGATCATCCAATTTCCTCAAATATGGGACAGTAACTATTTCTATGTCCAGGATAAAACTAACCCAACTACACCTGCACATTGAAAGAACTGGGATTGCTGAACATTGAGTAAAACAGACTTTCCCAAATAGACTATAGAATACATCCTTCCTTCAGATATGATAAAGAATTTTGTGAATTATATTTCATTGAAAAATTTAAATTTAAATAGTCAAATAATAGATTGGAAGAAACCTAAGGTCTCAGTAAATTATGGAGACCCCATAATAGCTTAACAGAACTTCTGAATAATAAATATTTTAAATGTTTAAGGATAGTCCCATGAGAGGACAGCAATTTATTAATTATTATGGTTGAAGAGGTCATAATTATGAGTGTGATTCAAATCACATTGTTAATATTTCATGCAAAATACCTTGTCAAGCATAGGCAATTATTCAACAATTGTTAAGAGGAAGAGATTCATTTAGAATGTTCATTTGCCTTAATTAATTTTGGCAAATTTTTATAGCTGAGGGAGGAATTTTTCAAGATCTCCATGACTTTAGGACTCAAAGTAATAAAATCACTGAATCATGCTTGATATTCAAATTTTCATCTTAGAAAAGACAAACGGATAATAGAGTCCACTTAAAATATTGACTTAATCATCATGGCATAAAAAATCAAAACCAATGAAATTAACTGTTATTCCAATTGTGGCCTTACAAGGCTTCCATTGCCAGTGGCAAAGACAAAATTTGAATTATCCACTATTTGAACATATAACTATGCAAATGAATTTTTTTTCAACTTGAATTTCTACTCAGTGAACATTGGAATCTGTTAAGCTACAACTTTTAAAACAATATTAGAACACTGATCCTATCTTTAGCTTCATTTGCTATAGAATCATAATGACCTAATAGTGAAGAAAATAATTTAAACGTCTTTTGTAAAAAAATTAAAAATATTTTCCTCTCATTGAATTCTCAATTATGAAAAGGTTCACATTTGTTTATTATAAGATGCTAGAAAGATTTTGAGCATCAAATACTTATGTTTCATTTTGAAAGTTGCTTTATAATCGATACTTTACTAAGCATGAGTTTACAAGTGAAATATTTATTAGCTAACCATCCATCTGGCTATTTTGTTTATTCAATGATAAATATTTAGATTTTTACAAATATTGACTTCCTTTCAGGAAAGCAATATTGGCAACTTGAAAAAAGAAAGATGAGAGGGTTTCCTCATGCAATGACTAAATCATATATATAACACTATTTAATTGGATCTGAAAGCAACTGCATTGTAATTAAGCTTGTTCACTTGCTTTCCTAATAGAGAAACAACCTTTTAGAGATTATTTCAGACAGTACAATTCAATGCACCTACTTTCATTTTAATGTATCATGTTACTTAGGAAATAAATGTATTATACCTTGTGGGCTAACTCCAAGGAACAGTTCCTGTTTCTTACTCTCCTCTATGACCTCCCTTGTAACCTGTCATCAAAAGACCTCTGACATGTTCTTTGTCTTCTCTCTTATTCCCTCCTCTATCCTCTAACGTGGCTGAAAGGGGGAAGGAGGCTGACTGAGATGCTCACATGGTCCCCACTGTCCTCAGCCCAAGATCCCTTCATTGCATCTATGACATCCATTCCTTCAGAAATAGTTACTAGTTTTATGACCTTGGGGCTTAGATAATTTCTAAGTGGATGCTTTTTCCATTTATAAAATAATTTTACATTTTACCTTTCCTAAAGTGTACGTAGACAGTTCCTTAGAGTCCTGGTTTGCTGTTAAAATCACACAAACATATCACATTAGTAGTTTTTATGTACAAAGGTAAACCAGGCCCAAAATTTGTGGATGCAAATTCACCTAGGATAGCGCAATAACAATATTTTCCTCTTTGCAAAGAAATGCTCGAGTTTGTAGCTAGCACCTGGAGGAGGCACATTTTGTGATGGCTGTGACTGTGTAACACATAGCCTTGCCTTAGTCTTGGCTCAACAAGTATCCTCCCATTCATACGTTCTAGTTGCAAGAGACTGTCTTCCTTTGTGGTCTCCCGGTCACGTGTAGATGATGCTGCCACACGCATAGTTGCTGTGCGTGATAATTGTAATGTGGAGCATCTTTGGAACATTGCTCGGTCCTCCAGGCTTGCTGTGCTGCCCACTTCTGTTAATTTTACAGCAGCTGCTTTTCCTCCATCCTCGACATGGGACCTGCCCAGTCTGTCTGAAGCATCAGCTCTGACCATGTGAACTGGTGTGGTTTCTCTGTCGTTTTATTGAAGGAGGGGGTATCTGTACATTAGTAATATTTCTGAAACTTCTCAAGGGTATCCAGTAAGATTATCTACTGCACACACTAAGGAAACTATTCATTTTTCTAGTCATCATAGATTTGAATATTTATTATTACAATTTCCTGGCAGATGGCAGTGTGTCCAGGAAGGGCCAGCTTTTTTTAATATGCACAGAAGACCCAATTGTGCTAGGTATAGGACTGAATTTCACCTAACATATTATTTTTTATTCTGTACATTTATCACACAAGGGAAATAGAATGTGCTTTTAGGTCCTAGGCAGACCCCAAATCTATTAGGAGTAAGCAGGAATTCTCAGAGCCTGCCTACAACCAGCAAGTTTGCTCTCCCTAAGTTACATTTTGCCTATCTTTTCATTTTCTTCACACAGCATAGTCTCTCATCCTTCCAATCACCTGGTTACCTTTCTCCCTATGAACTCCAAAGTTCATGCAAAATGCTCACTGAAAATATCTGATTCTATAATTTCACATTTTGTATGATTTATCCACATGAAACACTTTTAGGGTAACTCTTGTCTACTTACCTGACAGGCCAGAGGTGGGAGCATTCAAGTGTGACCTTCTCTTAGACTGAAGTGAAGACAATTTGCAAAAAAGTAAAATAAAATAGATATACTGCCTTCGGCATAATTCAGTTGAGTTATGCTCTTAGTAGCTATATAGTTATCTAAGATTCTCAAAATACAAATACCATTATATGACCATCTATTTCTTACAGTCTTCAAAAATAGTGGTTATTCAGCGAAATGATGCCCACCAGTTTTTAAATTTAGGAGATGCCTATCCTAAGGACTCCTGAGGTGTGATTTTAAAAGAGCAGAGAGTGCTAGAGGCCATGGTTTTCTGCCCAGACCTCAGGGGATCTTTGCCAAGCTTCTTCCATGGTGCTCAGATGGCGTACCAGGCTTTCTGCCTGACGATGAATCCACCCCCAACCAACTGACCAGGTAGAATTGGTTGGAAGGGACGGAACATGCCCAGATGTCCACAGACTTCCCTCCACTGAGAATCCTCTGAGTGAGATGGGAATAACTCAGAAAACTGACCAGAAAGCATGTGCATCCCAAACTATCAAACCTGAAACTCTGGCTTGAGCTGAAGAAGAGTCTGCTTCTTTGTCTCATGAACTATGGGACTTTAGAAAATAATAGATACTTAGGTATGGATAGCTATATGCCAATAGTTTTTCCCCACCTGGCCAGACTCAGGTCACCTTAAGTTTACCTTCTGCGTTAGCCTGCAGCTTTTTACTGGTGATCATGCCATCGTTTACTTTGGGTATCACACTCTTATCCACCTTCCTTAAGTGTCAAGTGCAGACCAGGTGAGATGCAATGGGTCTGCCTTTTGACACTGGAGAACGGTCTCTGCTCTAGGATTTCTCCAAGGGTGATCCTGTCCTGATACCAGATAGTAATCATGTCTGAAGGGTGTTCCTCCTGAAACTAGCCCTCCTGAAACTAGGTAAGTGCTGGCCTGCAGCGATTTATCCAATAGGTTATATATCCTCGTTCTGTTAATTAAAGCTAGGCAATCCTCTGCTGCTTGGCTGGGCAGGTAACATCTCTGATTTCTCTGATCAGGAACAGTTAAATGAGATACTAGCTACTTCCTGATTGGTGAGCTAATTAGTTCCTGAGAACTTTGACCTAAATTATATCCAAAGACGAATAACACATCTCTGTGAGGAAAGGCAAAACTCCTGTAGTTTCTTCCCAGCAGGACAGATGTCTGCTTATCCTTGGGTATGCGAACACTGGCATGTTGGAAGAACTTTGTGAGTAATTACCTTGGTACTAGCCAGATGGCCTCTCCTAATTACTATTGCACTATTGTGGGAGGAAACTTAAGCATTATCAGAGAAAAGAAATGTTACCAAGTTTCATTCGAGTTGCTAACTATCCATTATCTCACTACAGGAAGTTGCAAACAGCTGCTTCCAGCCCTGGCTTTGCTGTGCTATCAGTGTAGTAACACTTCAGGGACAAATATTTTCATCTGGACTATAAAACTAATGTTATATTTAAATGAAAATGGAAAGACTAATCTGTTAAACTGGCAATAGAAAACACATGCATCAGAATTACTTTTTTTTTACACTTTTCTAGGTATGAAGGAGATTGGTTGCAAATATGAGCAAAGTGTGAATGGAAAAGAATTGATGTTGAGTGACATTGAGCTCTTCCACAATAAATATTTTTTAGGACAGGGAAAACAGTAAGCGACTGAAATTTATTATAAGATCATGCCACCTAGAGAAGCTTGCTTTGGGAATGGGTTTGCTTCCAGTTGATATTCCTCTGAACCCTGACATCTTCATGATGTCTCCTTGCTGTTGAGCACAATGTTCATATGAAGAGAGGAAAGAAAAGAAAATTCACAAAAATCTTGCATAAGAAGAAACCTATCCAAGTAGATATCAGGCAATAGGGTAGGATGTGGAAAACATTCATAGATCAAATACTCCTGGTTCCCCACTTATAGTCTCCTGTATTGTAGCTAGAGAAAGGTAGTTTCAATAAGGTATGTATACATCTCTTAACTCCTCTTTTTTTTTAACAGTACTGAGGACTTAACCCAGGGGCATTCTACCTCCGAGCTACACCCCCAGCCCTATTTTTTGTTCTTTATTTTGAAACAGGGTCTCACTAAATTGCAGAGTTCCTCACTAAGTAGTTGAGGCTAGCTGCAAACCTGCAATCCTCCTGTCTCAGCCTCCCAAGTACTGGGATTACAAGCGTGTGCCACCATGCCCAGCTTTCTTAACTCCTCTTAACTCTGCCTCAGTATGACTCAGGGAAGGGGTTCCCTATTCTCAGAGAGAAGGGTAAATCTGAATAGTTTAATCTAAGGCAGGTAGCAGAATCTCATTCCCCTTGTTAGTGATTAGATTGGGGTGGGCCTGCAATCCTGAATAAAGTCCAGGGGTAGCATGAGTGGAAGCTCCAAGGTGACTTGAAGTTCAAGGGTGAGTTGGCAGACACCTGTAATCCCAGTAATTGAGAGGTTGAACCAGGAGGATCACAGGTTTGAGGACAGTCTCAGCAACTTCGTGTGATCCTCAGCAACTTAGCTGACCCTGTTTCAAAATAAAAAATAAACAGGGCTGGGAGGGCTAGGGGTGCAGCTTAGAGGTAGAATTTCCCTGGGTTCAATCCCCAGTACCAAAACAACAACAACAACAGTAACCAAAAAGGGTGTATTTCTGAGAAAGATATTGTAGCTATTAAAAGAAATATGGAAACAGATCATGCCTCCTTTCACTAGATGTTGTCCTGTCTAGATGTGGTTTTGGAACTGAGGCAGCTTTGGGAGGACTATGAGAACAAGTATCTAAAGACAATGTTGATGCTCTAAGAATTCCATTGGAGTAAACTCCTGGGAACTTGGAGGAAGGATGAAGGCCCTAACTAGTTGCCTCGATTTACTTTACCTTGAACTTTCTTGTTACTAGCTTTACTCAGTTGTTTCAGCCAATGGTTCTCAAACTCTGCTACTCATGAGAATCCCCTGGAGAGCCTTTAAACGTCCTGATAGCCAGCTCTCACCCCACTGCAGTCTAATCTAAAGGTTGGGGTGGGAGCCAGAAGTCACTGTATTTTAAGGATCCCCAAGTGATTCCTTTATGCCACAACATTTGGGAACCATCTGCTTTGAGCCATTTTGAATTACAATGTTCATTTCTATCTGAGTTCTTCCTAACTGAAACAATAAAATTTAAACTAAAAAAAATTGCAACTGAAAACAAGTTGTGAGTAGCTACACTGGATAGTAAGACAGAAACAATATTAAGACTAGAATAATGAAGAGTCAGAAATATGCTTTAATAGTTTTCAAAAGGGGCACTAAGTCAATTACTTAGCAATCAAATTGAACCATATTCAAATGTAATCAAGGACCTATTACTCTTGATAGAGTAGTTTCACTGATTATTTCCTTTTATAAAGCTTTGTATCTGTTAAATAACCTGTAGCTTAATTTATGTAAAATACTGAAAAGTGAGAAACTCCTTCCATCTTTATTAAGTTTGCACTCTGAAGAATATGTCTGCATGATAGAAGCAAATATTGGTTTCTATTATATCTAATTTCAAGAAAGGAAGATGAATTATTCTTGACATTTGTTCCAAATCTCCTTAGCATATACATACAGATACACACAACCCCCTTCTTTTTTTTTTTTAACCACTAGTAGGTCTTTATTAAGGTTGACCATCTAACATTTCCTCTCCTTGCCTGGTCTAGTAAACCATGCAAGAACTAAGAAATAGTCCATGGTGACTGACACTCCACATGGAGATACATAGGCAACAAACCTGACAGCTTACCATGAATCCCGGCGACCATTCCACGACTCAGCCAGTCTACACAAAGAAGAGAAACACTTTCTACTCTTGGGAAGGCTGGACTTCATCTTATTTTGAGGAGGGGGACTTATCATTTACCTCTCTGGTAAAGAGCACAGAGCAAGAACTCCTAAGTCCTTTCCCTTATTGAAGATCCCAGGGCAGCTGTCCCTGTCCCTGCTCCTGTTTCATTAAACACTATGCATTGGGTCCAGATCTCACTGAGAATCTCAGCACCACAGCGCATCCAAGAGTGGGTATTTTGGGTTCCCTAAATCACCCTAACCGTATTTTTTATCATAGCACATACAACATAATCTCATCTGACAGCTGCCAAAGAAAACCTCCAGTTTCTGGGATCTCCTTGACATCTCACAGCTGTTTTTGATCCATCCCTCTTCTCCATTGCCCAGTTGTTGGATGCTGGCCTTGATTTCCTACTTTGTCTTCAAGTAAGATTACAAGAACTGAATAGCTGTGATCTCAGTAGGCATCCCTAGACTTGTCAGACAGCAGGACAGGCCGCTCAGTTTCAAAAACAAACCTGGTATACAGACAGATGAATGGGTTTTATATTTCATAGGTCATGTCAATGTAAAATTTTAGAATAGATAATTTTCTTAACAGATGGGAAGAGTGACCAACCAATCTTCTTCTTTTGGAGAAAAGACGTTTTAAAGAATGCATCTAAATAGGCAATAAGGACATAAAAAGGAGACTACAGACTTTGAAACAAGTGTAGAATCTGAAGGTTGTTTTCCTTCAATACTGAGTTATGCTGACGATTATCTATGATCAAAATGAATGGGCAATGCGGCAGGAATAATCAGTGCCTGCAAGAGTCCGCAGATCCATCCAAATTGATAGCATTTATGTGATGGAGGGTAGGTAGTAATGAAGCTCTTCAACCTAATTAAAACTTTCTCAGCTTCCCCTCCCCCCTTCCCAAACTAACTTAGATTTTTATATGATTTAGTTTGAAGGATACGGAAAAACAAAGGCAGGTTTTTGTCATCCCCAAAGGCAGGTTAATAATGCATTCAGATTCAAATCATCTTTCACATTGGTAAAACCGACCTACTTTTTCTTTCAGGGAGAAAATGTCTTAGGAAATATTTTTCACATAAAAATGTTGCTTTTTTGGTGCCTTTCTTCTTCCATACTCTAATTAAACCTGGCATATCACTTCCAAAAGTTAAATGAAGTTTGGTTCATTTTAAGGTCTAGGTCTTTTAATGAGTTAGCATCTCTGCTGCCTGAGACAAGCACATTCACTGCTTTGCATGCCAGAGAATTTTCCAGACAGTAGTGATAATGATGCAGATGTTTTCTTTTGCAGGGATTTTCCAACAATGTCCCTAATGAAAATACATGCCCACTTCCTGGAAAAAAAATTTTTAAACTATTTCTCGAAACAAAAATTTCAAATGCCTTCATCCTAACATGGCAAATGTAAACAGCCATTCTTTTCTCCACATCATTTCTGCTGTGTTCTATTGCAGCAATATAGTGACTCATTGCTTCTCTTTTACTTGTTACTTTTTTTTTTTACTTTTTCTGTTCTTGATATGAGAAACAACTTCTGAAAACTTTTATATAGGCCCCAAGTGGAGAGGAGATAATCAGAGCACGGGGGTCCAGCCTTGCAAATTCACTCTTGGAACTGATTTGCCGTCATCTTGAATCTTGGGTCCAGGACAGCTGATTTAGTCCCAACACAGAAGTAAATACAGTTGCTACAAGTATTATGCCCTTAAACTTATGAGTATGACTTTCTCATTTGAGATTTACATATAGTAGATGGAAATAATGGAAGATCTGTGTAAATAATGTTTTAGCCATTCTTCTTTTTTTAAGTGAACATCTGTAAAATTCATCTGAGGTTTTTGCAAAGGCAAACTCTAGATATTTTTTTCAGGTAAAAGTGAATGTTTGCTGCCTCCCTTTCCTTAAAAGAACATTGTAGGGTATAGGTGTAGCTCAGAAGTAGAGTACCTACCTAGTGTACATGAAGCCCTGAGGTTCATTAACCCAGCATCACATCAAAAACCAAAAACAAAATCAAAACCATTTTAATGTCATTCAAAAAACAAGCTGTTTTTCAGTAAGCTCTTAAAAAAGAATTTCTATCTGATATGCAAAAGAGATGTCCTTACCCTATTCTTAAGCATCATAACCCACCCACACTACTAGATAGGGCACAGGATAAAGTGAGGACCAGAGACGTCTGTCATATCCATTGCTTAGTCATAAAAAGGAATGTTTTAAATTTACTTGTCTGTGTCAAGAAGACTCTGTCACAGTGCCATACCGGATGAGCAACATCAAAATATTCTCTTTTTCAAACCCTATTTATGACAAGGAGAGTCACCATGAGCCTCCTGTCTTTCTTTCTTTCTTTCTGAGGTGACTGAGTCATGATCATTAGGACATGTAATTAGACAACTCATCAGAAGAGAAGGTCAAGGAGCCTGAATAATCCAGATAATTCAATTCAAATTCAATTTGCAGTTAGCATCAGCATGGTTAAGTTGATGTGCCCCTTCAGCAGGTGATTATATACCCTCTTTGAGAGGAAATATTGGCTGCCTTTCTGTAGAACAAACTCCAGAACATTTTAGGCTCTATCTTCATAAAAAAAAGTTAGATTATGCTTGTTTACTTTAATGACCTATCTTAATATACAGTAAAATGTAAAACAAAATCATTATTTGTGAGTAGAGAGCCCTTGAATGAATGACCTTGAAATAGCGCTTTATTAGAAGTCAGCTGTAAGTCAGAATCCTTAACAATTATCTTCCTTCTCTCTCTCTTTCTTTGGATGAAAGATGCATGTGTTCAAGAGCTAGAGGTAATCTTTCACTCCAAATCAAGACCAAAGGATTGTTTTGTAGACCTACCACCATCTTATGAAATTAATTATACAGATATAAGCATGGTGCTGGGACCATAAATCAAATTTCAACAGAACTCAGGAGAAGAAATATAATTTTTCCTCACAGAAAACTCCTGTATCTGAAGTCTAGTCTTCGTGTTTCAGTAATGATGAGTCAGAATGGTATGAGGAAAGGCAAGCTCAATCTGGAATTCTTCATCCTACAGCTTCTTTTTCCAGAGAAATTTTGAATCACCCAATGTACACATCCCAGTTCCCAGCTCAAGATGAACAAGGAATTCTGCCTTCTTGTATCAGCTTTGGCACTGTTAACAAGTGTGCTTCTTGCCATCTATTTAGTACCAAGTTAGTCATATATTTGTGCTTTTTGTTGGTGATTTTACTATTTAAGATAGTCCATGCTGCCGGGCGTGGTGGCGCACGCTTGTAATCCCAGTACTTTGGGAGGCGGAGACTGGAGGATCCGGGTTTGCGACCAGCCTCAGCTCTCTCTCTCTCTCTCTCTCTCTCCCCCCTGTCTCTCTCTCTCTCTCTCTCTCTCTACCTAGTGAGGCCCTCCGCAACTTCGTGAGACCCGGTTTCAAAATAAAGTATAAAAAAAATAGGGCCAGGGGTGTAGCGCGGAGGTAGAACGCCCCTGCGTTCAATCCCCGGTACCGCAAAAAAAAAAAAAAAATAGTCCATGCTGAAGTGCTGTCAGGATTCCTAAGCACAAGAAGTCTGTGATGTGCATTACAGAGAAAATACATGTGTCAGATAAGCATTGCTCAGGCATGCATCATAGTGCAGGTGGCCTTGAGTTCAACAATAATGAATCAACCATATGTATTAAATAAGAAGTCTTCAAGCAAAAATACACATAAAACAAATTTGGAAATTAATTGATCCATGAAAAGGTTGTAACCAGAGGCTTACAGGAACCCAACTCTGTATTTTATCTAGAAGCAATGGTTCAGTATTTGTTAATTCATTATTTTCAGAGACTTCATAGATAATTACTGTGAATAACAAGATCAATGGTAGTCCTCATTTTCAATATAATCAACTAGAGAAGAGAGATCAGGCTTACAGATATAATTATATCACGTAATGGATCATAATTCATAATTTCACAGTATATCTGCAAATTGTGAGATACAACAAAACCGGTTTTGCAAGTTTCACAGATCAACAAATTGTGCCTCACTCACTGTAGGGTCAGTATAATCTGAAAGACTTGGTCATAGCTGAGACAGTTATAATTCCAGCCATCTGATATCCTCCTTGGAAAAAGACCAAATCTTCTGTTTCTCTATTTTGAGATATATTATGAAAGCCATAGCATTATTATCTAAAAAGTTTTTCACTGATGTTAATACTATCAAATTGGTGATTGGATTTTAACATATAAATGGGGGTAGAGAGAGACACAAATATTCAGACTACAGCAAAATATACATAGAGTGTAATTCATTTTTCAATCATTTTTTCATAAATATATTCTGATATATTTGTAAGATTAAGTATGATGGCGTCTTTACAGCATGGTATTGGCACAAAAGCAGACACACACACCAATGTAATATGGTAGAAGATAGAGAAACTAGTCCTCACACACACACCAATGTAATATAGTAGAAGATAGAGAAACTAGTCCTCACACA
>PVJS01021262.1:0-31700 GCA_004027185.1 Glis glis
AGAGAGAGAGAGAGAGAGAGAGAGAGAGAGAGAGAGAGAGAGAGAGAGACAGGGAGAGAGAGAGCGAGAGAACTGAGGCTGGCCACGAACCCAGATCCTCCGGTCTCCGCCTCCCAAAGTACTGGGATTACAAGCGCGTGCCACCACGCCCGGCTCCATCTAGTCTTTAAAAATGTGTGTGTGTGCGTGTGTATGTATGTGTGTGTACATAATCTTAGCTAGGACTTGTAGCAACTCTATAAAGAAAGTGTGCTTGTTTTACAACTGGAAAACAGAATTCTATTCCTGAGAGAAGAACATTCAGTGACTCTTAAAGAAGGCTGAGGACATTCTTAGGTAGTCATCTGGAAAAGTATTCATGATCTGAGTATAAAAATGCAGTACAGTGTGTCTAATATAATTCTCCTTATGTAAAACAAAGTGCTTATATATGTACACATCTGATGAATGCTTTTATTTGCATATAAAATATCTGAATCAACACCAAATTGTCACCAATTATCTCTGAGGAATGGGCTGGGAGGGGTATGAGGAACTTTTTGCTTTGTACGGTTTTGTATGTTGTCATTTTAAAGATTTAATGTGAACTTCTCTAAATTTTTAAATAAGAAGTAAGAGAAAAAGAAGGCCTTGCCCAAAGTCCCCTGGTTGGTGTGCTGACCAAGGAGAGTTTGAACTCGGGTCCACTTGGCCCTGAAGTCTGTGTTCTGGTCACAACACCCTTTTTTGTCTAGAACCCTGGTTCTCAATGGGGGAGACTTTGTTCCCTCAGGGGACATTTGGCTGTGTCTGTAGACACTTTTGGTCATCACAGTTGTGGTGGGGGTCTTGCTACTGGCATCTGGAGGGCAGAGACCAGAATGCTTCTAGATACGCTACACTGCACAGGAGAGTTCCCACAGTAGTTACCCAGCCAGTTATGCTGAGGCAGAGGGTCCCCGCTCTAGGGTGCAGTCAGTCCCCTCACCAGAGGCTCTGACTCCCTGACTACACCCTGTCCACCTGGTGCCACCTCAGCCCCACCAGGACCATCGGCCACATGGGTGGTGGGTGCCTGGCACCGGCCGGGAGCACTGGGCACAGAGCATCTGAGGCCAGTCATTTCAGTGCCCAGTGCACACAGCAAAAGGAGAGTCATGTATCCCCTTGTCCCCTACCAAAGCTTTTAAAAGAGACAGAGACCAAGAAATAGATACTAATTAGGCTTTAAGAGAGGTGAGAGGGGAGGTCCTGAGAAGGTACAGGATGAGAGGGAGCCTCCATCTGCCTCACTACAACCCAAGGGAAATTGAGTTTTCCTTTAGGAGGGATGGTACAGCCTGAATTTGTTCCAGTCATTTCTTTGATGATTTGCAAGCTAATGTACCACCCGGAATCAGGTTCATACCAACATCCAAAAGCCCTTCATGGACAACATAGGCATGCAGTAAACTCCCAGGGGTTCCTTCATTGCGGAGAGGAGCCCCTATAGGAGCTGCATGGATGGACAGTGAGCGTCCAGAGCAGGGAAGCCACTCTGCTTACCTTGGAGGATTAGCCTTGTTCTGCATGGAGGACCCTTGGAAATCACCTGATTTGGCCTTCCACTGCTCAAAGGGGAAACTAAGGCCAGAGAAGAGAAATCACTTGCCCAACACTCCCCAGCTAATTCCTGGCAAATCAGGACTAGTCTGTAGGTCCTGAGCTTCTAGTCTGTGTTAGACCTGTCAAAGCAACAATAGGAGCCACGCGTGGTGTGCACAACTGTAATCCCACTATTTGGGAGGCTGAGACAGGAGGATCACAGGTTCTGGGCCAGTCTCAGCAACTTAGCGAGGCCCTTAGCAATCTAGTGAGACCCTATTTCAAAATAAAAAGCTAAAAAGGATAGCGGGAGGTGGGGGCGGTGAGTAGCTCTGAGGTAGAATGCCCTTGGGTTCAATCCCCAGTATCAAAAAAACAAAACAAAAACTAAACAACAACAACAACAAAACAACAATTGTAAATGGACCATGCAAATCACCTGAGAAGGCTGGTTCAAAAGGAGGGTAGTCATTACAGGGACTCCTGATTATAACCTGAGTGGAATTAGCATATGGAGACTTTAGCAGTCAGTAATGATCATCAGGATCATAGTCAAAAGCATTAGGTAACCAACATGGTCAAAAAACATGTAAAAAAAGGTTCATCATCTTTAGCAATCAAGGAAATGCAAATTAAAACTACACTGAGAGTCCATCTCACTCCAGTTAGGATGGCAATCCTCTTTGGACCTCGGTTGCACAATCAATCATTACGGTAGGTGTTTGCAAAGAACTTAAAAAACAAAACAAAACAAACTAAGGCTTCTTAAGTAGAAAGAAGAGGGGAGGGTTATATGATCTCTTCTTACCTGTTTTCCCACATATCACTTAGAGGCTAAGGACTAGCTACCGAGAAAAGCCTTAACATATTAAAAATAAAACTAAATAAAAAATAAAAGTGAATTCTTCTGGTTTCATGACTAAGCAAGGAAATACAGAGAAGTATACATTTCGTGAGCCCTCTTCACCCTTAAAGACTTACAGCATCTTAGTCTTTATACCTCATTATTTAGCCCTGATCATATAAAACATTGATATATTCTCCAATCATTTTATGATCAAACTCAGTTGACACCTGCCATTTACAGAAGGTGAACAGGCCTTATTAAGCCTTTCCCTCAGCTACATCCACCTTTTTTTTTTCAGCCAACACAAGCTGCTTGTCCCTGTGTGCAGAACCTAGGGAAGCTAAATCATTCCAAGAGATGCTCTGAAGGACATGGAGAATGGCCTCAATACTTAGGAAGACGCCACCCGGGAAGGAAGAGGGTTAAAGCAGCTTGGAGGGCACATAAGCGAAAGTTTAAATAGATGTTTCCTCATCCATGAGGATCAGAGCAAATGGTTTCCCAAGCTTGATTATTTGGCTAATACTTTATAAGTCACACTCACCTACATGGGCTCCTCACTGAGTTTTACCAACCACTCTGCAGGTTAGGTAACACCATCTAAATTCTACAGACCCAGGGACGTCATGTGCTCTACTTTAGGTCCCAGCATAGCACGGCATCACCAAAGTCTTTCCATTTTACCATGCTTCTTAAGTTGGAGTGTGCATCAGAATGGCCCTGAGAGCTCCTTCCAGCATGGATTGCTGGGCCCCTACCACTCTCCGATTCAGCAGGTCTGAGGTGAGCTGGAGAATCTGCATTTCCCACAAGTTCTCAAGTGACACCCATGCTGTCATCTGAGGGCCACACTTGGCAAACTATTGGATAATACTCCTGAGCCACTGAAAAGGTAAAGCTCTTACCCAATGATCACCTTTTCACCTCCTACTCCCCACTCAAATCCTACCCAACCACATCTATACAACAGGAAATTTTATCATTAATTTGTCCAGTGTATGTCTTTGGCACCTTTATCAAAGATCAACTGGTTATAGATATGGGGCTTTGTTTCTGAGGCTTCTGTTCTGTTCCATTGGACTATGTCTCTGTTTTTGTGCCAATACCACGCTCTTTTTATTACTATCGCTTTGTAGTATAATTTAAAGTCAGGTATTGTGATGCCTCCAGCATGGTTCCTATTGCTGAGGATTGCTTTGGCTATTCTAAGAGGTTTTTTTCCATATGAATTTTATAACTTATTTCTCTGGGTCTGTGAAAAATGACGATGGTATTTTGATGGGGATGCATTGAATGTATAGATAGCTTTTGGTAGGATGGGAGTTTTGATTCTATTTATTCTGCCTATCCAAGTGCATGGGAGGTCTTTCCATCTTCTAAAATCTTCACTCTTTACTGATTTATAATTTTCATTATAGACGTCTTTCACCTCCTTGGTTAAATTTATTCCTAAGTATTTTATCTTTTTTTGAGGTAATTGTGCATGGAATTGTTTTCTGTATTTCTTTTTCAGTGGATTCATGATTGGTGTAAAGAATGTTAATGATTAGCCGGGTGTGGTGGTGCATGCTTGTAATCCCAGTACTTGGGAGACTGAGACTGGAGGATCCAGATTTGTGGCCAGCCTCAGCTACCTTAGTGAGGCCTTCCCAACTTAGTGAGACCCTATTTCAAAATATAGAATAAAAAATAAGGCTGGAGGTGTAGCTTGGAGGTAGAATGCCCCTGGGTTCAATCCCCAGTACCTCAAAAAAAAAAAGAATGTTAATGATTTTGTATCCTGCTACCTTGATGAAACTATCACCTCTATAAGTATTCTGGATGAGTTTATTGGATTTTCTATGTAAAGGATCATGGCATCCGCAAACAAAGAGAGTTTCAGTTCCTTTTTCCTTATTTGTATTCCTTTGATTCCTTTCTCCTGTCTTATTGCTGAGGCTAGAGTTTCGAATTCTATATTGAATAGGAGTGGTGACAGTGAGCATCCTTGTCTTGTGCCTGATCATAAGAGGAATTCTATCAGTTTTTCCCCATTCATAATGATGCTGGTGTTGGGTTTGTTATATATAGCCTTTATGATGTTGTGATAGGTTCCTTCTATTCCTAATTTCATCAGTGTTTTTTATCATGAAAGGGTGTTAGATTTTGTCTAATGCTTTTTCTGCATCTATTGAGATAATCATGTGATTTCTGTCCTTAGTTCTATTATTGTGGTGAATTACATTTATTGATTTGTGAATGTTGAATCAACCATGCATCCCTGGGAACGAAGCCTACTTGGTCATGATGAACTATTTTCTTGATGTAGTTTTGAATGTGAATTGATAATATTTTGTTGAGAATTTTTGCATCTGTGTTCATCAATGATATTGGTCTGTAATTTTTTTTTTTTGTTCATGGTATCTTTATTTAGTTTGGGGATTAAGGTGATGATGACTTCATAGAGTGAATTTGGTAGTTTTCCTTTTTCTATTTCACAGAATAATTTGAGGAGTTAGTTCTTCTATGAAGGTCTTATAGAATTCATCTGGGAATCTGTCTGGGCCTCTCTTCTTTGATTGGAGACCTAATACTGCTATTTTGATTTCTTTGATTCTTATGTTTAGGTTTTCTCTGTCCTCTTGGTCCAGTTTAGGTAAGTTGCAGGTTTCTAAGAATTTATCAATTTCCTCTGTGTTTTCTATTTTTTTGGAGTATAAGTTTTCAAAATAGTTTCTAATAATGTTTTGGATTTCCATATTATCTGTAGTGATATCTCCATTTTCATCTCTTATCCTTGAGATTTGGGACTGTTCTCTCTTTTTGTTAGGTTGGCTAAAGGTTTGTCAATCTTCTTTATCCTTTCAAACACCCAGCTTTTTCTTTTTTTTTGATATTCTGATTTTTTTTTTGGTTTGTTTTCTATTTACTTAATTTCTGCTCTGATTTTAATTATTTCCTGCTTTTTGCTGGTTTTTGGGTTAATTTGTTCCTGCTTTTCAAGGGCTTTGAGGTGCATCATTAGATTATTTCGAGTCTTTCTGTTTTTCTTATATGGGCACTTAACACTGCCTTCAGGGTTTCCCACAGATTTTGATATGTTGTATCTCTATTTTCATTTGATTCTAGGAATTTTTAAATTTCTCCCCTTATTTCTTCTTTGGTCCAGTCTTCATTTAGTAATGTAGCATTCAATCTCCATGTATTTGTGTAGTTTCTCTGTATCTTCTTGTTGCTTTGTACTTTCAGTCCATTATGATCTGAGAGGATTCAAGGTATTATATTGATTTTTTTTAATTTGCTGGTGCTTGTTTTGTGACCTAGAATATGATATTTTTGGAGAAAGTTCCATGGCCAGCTGAGAGAATGTGTATTCAGCTATTGTTGGATGGGATATTCTGGAAATGTCAGTTAGGTCCAATTGTTTTATACTGCTCTTTAGGTCTGAGGAATCTTTACTAATATTTTGTCTGGACAATCAATCTAATGGTGTAGGAGGTGTATTGAAATCTCCTAGGATAATTGTATTGGGGTCTATCTGGGTCTTCAAGTCAAGAAGAATTTGCTTTACATAGGTTGGTGCACCAATATCAGGGGCATAAATATTTAATATGTTTATGTCTTAATTTTGTATAGTCTCCTTTTATCAATAAGAAGTGACTATCTTTGTCTCTTCTGACAAGTTTTAGCTTAAAGTTGGCTAAGTCAGATATGAGGGTAGCCACCTCTGCTTGTCTTCTGTCTCCCTTTGCATGGAAAATTTTTTCCTTCCTTTCACCTTCATCTTATGAATCTTTCTCCCTATAAGGTATATTTCTTGCAAGCAGCATATAGTAAGATTATGAATTTTTATCCAATTTGCTAGTCAATGTCTTTAACTTGGGAGTTGAGACCATTGATGTTCAGTGATATTATAGAGAGATGATTTTAATTTCCTGTCATTTTGAATAAAGTTTTTTATTTGAGGCAATATTAATTCTCCTCAGTTTATTTGTTCATCTAGTGGTATGAGTTCCTTCTTTGATTTGGATAGTTTTCATTTCTTTTTCATGGTTCATTTCTTTGAGTGCTTTCTCAAATTCCGGTTTGGTTGTCATGAATTCTTTTTTTTCTTTTTATTTATTTTTTATTATTTTTTTAATTGGTGCATTGTAATCATACAACTTGATGGGTTTCAGGGTGGTAGGAGTATACATGCACACCATGGTCAATTATCCCTTCCCCAATTCCCACCCCCATTCTCATGAATTCTTTTAACTTCTGCCTATCTTGGAAAGTTCTTATTTCTCCATCAATTTTGAAGTATGGCTTTGCTGGATGGATATAGTAGTCTTGGTTGGAAATTGTTTTCTCTAAGGGCTTGAAGTGCATCACTCCATGCCCTTCTGGCTTTCAGTACTTGGGTTGATAAATCTAGAGTGATTCTTATCATTTTATCTCTGAATGTCAGCTGGGTTTTTTGCTCTAGACTCCTTTAGGGTTCTCTCCTTAGTATTAGTGTTGCCCATTTTCATTATAATGTGGTGTGGGGATGTTCTTTGGTCTTGTCTGATTGGGGTTCTGAATGTCTCCTGTACTTGGATATCCTCATCTTGACCCATGTTTGAGGAATTTTATGATATTTCTCTGAAGAGATTCTTAATTCCCTTTGTCTGGGCTTTTATTCCTTCCTCAATGCCAATTATTCTTAGGTTTGGTCATTTAAAATTATCCCAAAGTTCTTAGATCTTCTGATCCTGCTATTGTGTTGTTTTTACTAACATGATTACATTTTCAGTTTTTAATGTACTGTCTTTTACAATAAGACTCTGTTTTCCATGTAGTCTATTCTATTGGTGATAGCTTCAATGGAATTGTTTTTTTTTTTTACTTTCAATTCAATCAGGTTTTCTGTTTCTTCTTTATCGGCATAGTTCTTAACAATCTGAATGCTTTTTCTGATTTCCTTCTTCTGATCACTGATCATATTGAATATCAAAATTCTGAATTCTCTTTCTGGCATACTCTGCACCTCTATTTCAGTGGGTTCTGTTGTTATGAGGTTGTAAGGATTAGTTGTGGTTTTGTTGGACTTTTCCCCTGTATCTTCAGGGGTTTTAGGGACCTGCAATGAAGTATGAATTCGTTTCTAATCCTTTGCTTCTTATAATTGGGTATTTAAACTCAGCCCTCACTGCCTCCTTAAATGGGTAGTGTGGCACAACTAGGATCTTTCAGTATCTGCTTTGCCTGGTCACCTCCTCTAGGCTGCCATGTGAGCTGGATAGGATTTACTGACTATTCAGTAGTGTGGTTCATCTTCAATTTGGCTGTCTTTTTGATACTGGGAATGTTGTCTAATGCACCCACTCTTTTCAGACTTCCTCCCAATTTGTAGGGAGATGAACCTCTTCTCCCAGTGCTCACTGTTAGTGTACTGGGGGTATCTGGATGGAATTTGGTGGGTTATCCTCCATCCTGTTTTGTATCTGGTGGAACTAACAGCAGAGTATTTGTTTCTTGATGTCCTATCTTTGGAGTTCAGAGTTTTCACTCCAGGTTGGAATGTTCGTGTCCAGGTGGACACTATTATTTTGTAAAGTAAGAGAGGGAGAAAGTAGTGAAACCATCCAAAACAGAGAAGAATAAGAAGGGGACAGAAAAATTTCTGTGGTGTCTTCTATAAAGAAAACACTGTTCAAGAAGAGGAGAGTGAGACACAACAAAAGTATAAGAAAAGATGAAGACTCAGATGGAACCAGGCTGCAGACTAACCTATAGACAGACACATCCACATGGAGAGATGGCCCAATTGAGAAAAAGAAACCCTGAACAAGACTTGTAGCACATAAATGAATAGGACAAAATCAAAACAAAACAGAAAACTCTAAAATACAAAACCAAACTAAATGGATTAAAAATAAATATTAGATAATGATAAAAGTGTAAGGAAGGGGAGGAGAAGAGATCAACCACCAAACAAAATCATGAAACCACAAGAGAGACCCCCCAAAATACCTCCAATAACAAGGAAATAAAAGTGAGTATTTATTAGAATGGAAAATTTTAAAAAATGAGAAATACAAAAAATTTAAAAAATAAAGTTTTAAAAAAGATTTGAAAAAGGCTGGGTGTGGTGGTGCACGCTTGTAATCCCAGTACTTTGGGAGGCGGAGACCGGAGGATCCGAGTTCGCGGCCAGCCTCAGCTCGCGCACGTGTGCGTGCGCGTGCACACGCTCTCTCTCTCTCTCTCTCTCTCTCTCTCTCTCTCCCTGTCTCTCTCTCTCTCTCTACTTAGTGAGGCCCTCTGCAACTTCGTGAGACCCGGTCTCAAAATAAAGTATAAAAAATAGGGCCGGGGGCGTAGCGCGGAGGTACAACGCCCCTGCATTCAATCCCCAGTACCGCAAAAAAAAAAAAAAAAGATTTGAAAAGATTTTTTTAATTAATACAATTTTAAAGAAGATGAATCTTTTTTTTTTTAGTGTACTTAGAGTGGAGATTTGATTTTGTTGGTAGTGAAGTTTCAGAAAAGGAATCCTCTTCTGTTCTAAATGATTATGGATTTCTGTTGCCCCTGCTTCAAAGAGTTTGTGTTTTCTTTGTCCTTTAACAAGCAGGGTCCACGTGGGTCAATCTGAGATCATATGAGTCTTTTCTCACCTCCTTTCTGGTTCAGTTTAAGGTTTGTGAATTCTTCCTTGTACCAGGTAGCTTTGATGCTATATTGTGTGGGGGAGGGAGAAGATCCTCTCCCTGTGAGTAGACCCAGTGATCCTGATTGCGTGTCCTAAGAGCACCTTGGGGTCTGTGCATATGTTGGGTTTCATTCTCCTTTTGTCGTGTTCAGGAGGGGTGTGCTAGTGAGCAAGAACCTGGAGACACTGCTCAGCCTGCAGAGACCCCGCCGGTGAGGACTGTGGTGGGGTGGGCCTTCGTGGTGCAGTGGTTCTCAGTCTCCACAAGCTGAGTTGCAACCTTGTAGCTTGGGCTCGTGCTGCTGCCCCTGGGTGTCTATCAGAAGCTGCACTCTTTTGCAAGGAGAGCTGGCTAGCAGTTCCTGGTTGATGATGCTCCTGGGTCTGGGGTCCCACTGACGTTTCTCCCCCCGCACTATCTGTGGGGGGTGCTCTCTGGCCTAAGCCAAACCTTTGGCTCTGACTTGGCGGCTATGGCTAGGCTGTGCCAGTGGTGATGTCTGTTAGCATAGGCACCCTGCCGCAGTTTGAGATCTGGGCTGTATGGGCCCCGGACTTTCTCCAGTACATTTTCGGTGGGGTGTGTGGGGCTGTTCTCAGCACTGCTCAAGGTGGATAAACACTGGTGCTGGGTCTGGGAGGAGTGGGTCTCTGTTTTGGCCGCAAGAACACACTGGGAGGCAGAGGGGTTCCTCAGTGCTCCCTTCAGCCCTGCTTTTGCTGGCACCTGATCCGTGGGAAAGGCGGGGCTCCATGCTGCACCCAGGAACCGGGCTGGCCCAAGCATTTCTAGCCGGTGCCTGGTTGCCTGAGGTGGAAGGACCCCCTTGGGGTGCCAGCACCAGCGCACCAGCTTCTGCGGAACCAACTGGGTAGGCTAGGGAGCATAAAGCCCTTACTAGGTCCCCCGGGGTTGTAGTGCCAAATGTGTGCTGCCTTTGCCGACTGCAATGATTCGGATCCATGCAGTCTGTGCGCTCTAGCTCAGGCTGAAACTCCTTCCACAGATGCCCCAAGTGAGGGTTGGGCTTGCTCTGTGCGGGTTCGCTGGGCCAGTGCAGCCTGTGCACCGCAGTCCCTAGGGAACGCTGGCACCATGTTCAAGCTGCTTCTGATGAAGCTGTTTTTGTGGTGATGTTGCCCCTGCCTCCCCTCACTGCTCCAGTGCGAGCCTCTCCTGCACCTGGCACTGGGTGGCAGGGCAGGCTGGGTCCTGTGCATGGGCTTTGTCTGCCCCACTGGCCCTGCCCGCTGTCTGGACAGCACAGTAGTTTAGGTTGTGACAGCAGAACTCAGTGACCCAGAAAATGATGGGAAAAAAGTTTTGTAACAGCCATTGGCTACAGAGCCGAGCCCCTCCAGCCTGCCCCATTCCTGTTGGCTGTCCTATCTATCCAAACATGCTTTTTCTATGGATCAGAGACTGTTATAGATGATAACAAGTTCTTACTTGTTCTCATCTTGCTCGCTTACCTCAGTAAAACTAAGGGACATTTCGCTCTGTCCGTTTTCTTAGAGCTCCAGGCTTTGTGACCTTCCTGTCTGCTATCTTGAGCCCTTCCCTCCTCATCTCATTAATAGGTTTTAATACTTATATGTATATATGTTGGTGAGAAGAGTTGAAACATTAGCTAAACATTAGGCTTCTTTAGCCCAGAACTTCTCAGAGCCTTTAATACATTAATGTACATTATAGTTCTTCAAATACAGGCAACATATATAATGATCTCCAGTTATTTGATCATGGGTCCCATTACTATAGAATATCTCAAGGTAGTTAGAGATCCTTAGAAGACATTTCCCAGAAATGTAACTGTGAGAAAATGTATGCTTCAAAGGATTCAGGGTTGAGCCATGTATTAGTCTATTTTCTGTTGTTATAACAGAATACCCGAGACTGGGTTATTTTTTAAGAAGAGACGTTTATTTTGGCTCATTATTCTGGAGGAATAATGAGGGAAGTCCAAGATCAGGCAGCCACATCTGGAGAGGGCCTTGTGCTGCATCATGGCGCAAAGCAGAAAGGTGTGTGGAAAAGAGGAAAGGGGGAGTAGACACACCACTCCCGCAAGAAAGCCATTCTCCCGCCTCTGAGGGCTCCACTCTCAGGACCCACCTCCCAACACCACCACATTGAGGAGGGTTTTTTGTTTATTTTTTGCAGTACCAGGGATTGAACCCAGGGGCATTCTACCTCCGCGCTACACCCCCGGCCCTATTTTTTTATACTTTATTTTGAAACTGAGTCTCACGAAGTTGCAGAGGGCCTCACTAGCTAGAGAGAGAGAGAGAGAGAGAGAGAGAGAGCTGAGGCTGGCCGTGAACCCAGATCCTCCGGTCTCCGCCTCCCAAAGTACTGGGATTACAAGCGTGCGACACCACGCCCGGCTCACATTGAGGAGTTTTGTTGCACACAAACCATATTTAAATGATAGTGGCCATGTGACCACCGGCCTCCTGAAGTCGTCGATGTCTTCGTGATTCTTATACCCTACTTGGCTGGGCGCCTTTGCAAAGCGGGAGCCGTCCCTTCCAGGACGCGTTCATCTGGAGCTCGGGCTTTCCTTGCTCCTACGGCTTCTTCGTGCCTGTGGTGCCTTCAATTTTGCTTTCAGTTTTAAGGAGCAATATTGAATGTTTAATTAATTCCCTCCTCTGCTTATGCCCTTAACTATTGATTAGAACCAACAATTGGTATAATAATCATTAGAAGTATAATTATTTCTTATAAATGTTATATGAGTCCTGGGAATGGCCTTGTAGAGCTCCAGAAAGTAATGGAAAGGTACACTTACATCAGTGTGTTTTTTTCCATTTCTGAAAGCAATTATTTTTTAGATTGCTTTTCAGATTGGCTATTAAGTTGAAAAGATCATTGATTTTTTAAATACTGGCATCAAGAAGAATCTCCATGAAAAAGCACATGTTTACTATTAATTATGTTAGCTCTCACCTCGAAGCTTAATACCAATAATATTTACTTCCTACTTCTAGCGAGGCAAGTTTTCATGTTCACTAATGCCTCCTTTAATTTCCTTGGGGGGTCAGGGGGAGGGAGAGAGTGATTATCTTTTTTATTTAAACCCACAGAGAATTGTTTCACAGTACTGAGTTAAAAATTATACCTTTAGAATTTTCACCCATTTCCATGAGCTATATTTTTCTTACTGAGTAAACTTTACTCTGAACTTTGGTGTGTAATAAAATTAGTATTTAAAAGTAATAACAAAGGTCTTTGTTTGGAAGAATCTGACTTTTCCCTCTTTTGGAGTTGGGGGGGTTGATCTTTAATCCCATGTTAGAAGACACCAGGCCAAGGTGACAGAAATTGGTGTAGCAGGAAGCAACTGGTGGGGACAGGCTGCCTGGGTACCGGCCTGACACAGAACCTTGCCCAGTGCTGATTTGCAGTCATAGATGTAGGTCCAAGAGCTCTAGATTCCTTCCTATAGGGTTGTGCACCTTCCATGGAAGGTCAGAAATCCAACTTGGTTGACCAGGGTCATGTCTGCTGCAAGACACTCCTTAATTGGGACACAAACTTGGCAATCTCCTGGTTTCACACTCAAGACTTTTCAGTGGAAATCAAAATTCCCATTTTAGTGTGTGGCTTTTGAGTGCATCTAGGATTCAGCTCCATTTTATGTACATTCTTTTTAGAGACCTCAACATTTTTATTTCAAATTATACTTTCATTTTTCTTTCCCGTCTGAAGCCCTTCATTTTGAAAATCACACAGTGGAAGGAAGCCACAGGCTCGCAGTTACCTGAATGACAGTGTGTTTCCCAGAGAAGTCTCTCCAAGTCCCAGCTCACATCTGCATTCTGTACACATTGAGCTTCGGAGGTTTGTTTTCTGTAGAGCCCATGCCTCCAGCAGACTTTCCAAGTCCCTGGCTTTGTGCATTTGCGCATCCATATCGAACGCAATAGTCTCTTTATAGGCAACATGTTATTTTTATGTGCCTTACTTTATTACACATGAAATGAAACCATCTCTGACATTTTCTATACTCACTGAATTTTTATTAGAGTTATATCTTTCATCAATAATAGCACAGGCTGCAACACCCTTCTCTGGAATATTTACTGAGATTGCTGCTTCTGTTGGGACAGGGAGCTGTTGCCACCTTATTAGAAATAGTTTCATCCTCATTGCTTTTATCTCATTAGATAATCCTTTCATCCCTGCTCATTGCTCATAGATTCTGCCTCCCCTTGGCAGGGCCGTTAGTACAAACCCACAGAATGGTGTGGAGGGCAAGGCTGGCCTGCTAGGGTATCTGTTTTGAGTCATTATAGAATCATTAGTTCTGCTGGCTGCCGTGATTAGAACTGGAGGTCTGGTACCTGAGGCCAGCCGTGTTCATTCATAATAAAGGGTTTAAGAGATATTTATGCAAGCAGAAAATTGAATCAGCAGAGCCATTGGTATATTAAGTTACCGCATTCTTTTCTATAGTATTCCTGTACAAATGCAGCAGTAGATTTGGACAGAACTATATCTTATGTAAGTTAGTGTAGGTCTTTTGGTAGCACAAGGAGCCGCGAAGTCTTCTATGTGAATAAGTCCTCCGTTATTTCAGAGAGTTCCAGCCAGTTTGTTCTGGTTGGTATCCACACATGAATGTGGCAGTTCACATTTAGATACTGTTGTTTTTTTTTTTTTTCTATTGATTTGGAAAAATCACCTCCTCGATGATGTGTTTGGTCTTAGAAAAATGACATTGAAATGAAAATAGAAAAACTCTCGCACTGAATTTTAAATATGAAATACTAGCCTGCCTTTGACATCTGTGTAAAATTCATTGTCATCTTAAGAGATTTTAAAATACCTGACAATTATGTCGCCCTTTAAGACCTCAACATACTTTCCCCCAGGTACTAGCCCTTACCCAAAAGAAACCATGGGTTCAAAAGAGAGCCAAGGGGAGCGTGAGAGGCTCAGTTATAAGCGGGTAAGGCACTTCCCAGGGTGAGCTCGGGTAACAATTCTCAAATAATCATCCAATAAGATGATATTGCTTTTTATGTTCTTATTGAATATAGCTTTTAAGTAGGCAAAATATTCGGTTAGTTCAGAAATGAAAATAAATAGGAAAGTATATAGTAAAAAGGCTCCTTGTGTCTAATATTCTCACCCTATACTCCATTATTAGTTTCTTGTGTCTTTCTAGAGATGTTTTAAAGCATATATTAGCATGCGTGTGCCTATTCTTTTTTGTCTTTTAACACATAAACGATAGCAGCATTTTCTACCCTGCTTTTTGCAAGAAACGATATCTTGGCGATCTTTCCATACTTATGCATAGAGGTCATAATTGACCTTTTTTTCCTTCTTCTATGGCTGTATGGTGTTTCACTGTGTAGATACATTCTAATTTATTTAATCCATCTCCTATTAGTGGGTCTTTGGGTTGTTTCCAGTATTATACTGTAATAAGCAGAGATGTGATGAGTAACCCTGTATAAATATCATTTTATACACACATACTATGCGCCAATTCTTCAATATGCTAAATTCCCAAAAGGGGAGTTACTGGGTCAGAAGATATAGTCATTTATAATCTTGAGTACTATTGTCAAATTTCTGTCCCCCATAAGATATTTAGAAATTACTGTTTCCAAACAGCCTTGCTAACAGATATTTTTGTTCATTTCTTTTATTTGTTTTCCTAATGAATCTTTGGTCTTCTGCTTGTTAATTTCTAGAAACTTTTTATATAGAGGTAGATTAGCCCTTTTCTATAATGTAAAAAGGAGATTCCCAGTGGTGATGTATTACCAGATTAAAGTTTGGTTTTTATGTGTTCATATTTATTAACTTGAACTTTTATGACTTCCAAATATTCAGACATGACTTAATAGATCTTTTCCACTTGAAGGTTAGTAAGGGATTTTTCAATTTTTTCTCCCATCATCTCTTGATACACTTGAAATTTATTTTGGTATGTGGTGTAGAATGTAGAATCAACTTTATTCTTGAAATGCCCCTGTGTCAGTAGCTGAATATACAGCTTTGCCCACTCATTTCAGATGTCACTGTTACTCTACACTGAAAATTAATTTGAAGTTGGATTGATTTTTGGGATTTGTATTCTGATCTATTTGTTTGTCTTATAGCCACATACCAGTGTTAGTACAACATATTTTAATCACTGCTCTATAATATACTATCCAATAGAACTCTTCTTCCTCATTACGTCCCTATTTCAGGTTTTCCCCCTTTTCTTCATAGTCTTATTTATTTTTCTAAACTTACTTAAGGATAAACTTACATAATTCCCAAACTAAAAGCAATTATAATTCATTAGGAGAGCATTATATTTATAAGTTATCTTAAGAAGAGTTGACATCTCTCTGAGTTTGTCTTTTGTCCAAGAACATGGTATGTCCTCTAATCTGTGCAAGTTTTCTTTTGTGTCTCTCAGAAGGGTTGTTTTGTTTTGTTTTGTTTTTGCTGAACCGGGGATTGAACCCAGGGGCATTATACCTCTGAGCTAGACCCCCAGCCCTATTTTTTATTCTTTATTTTGAAACAGGGTCTCACTAAGTTGCAGAGGACCTCACTAAGTAGCTGAGGCTGGCTGCAAACTGGAATCCTCCTGTCTCAGCCTCCCAAGTATTGGGATTATAAGCATATACCACCATACCCGGCTCAGAAGGGTTTTTAACTTTTTTTCTAAAACATCTTGAACATTTCTTAGTCAGTTCTGTGGTGTGTTATTTTATGTGTACTATATTAAATTGATTTTTTTCTTTGCATAGGTCAACCGATTGGGTGGAGGTTTGTATACAAGGAACCAACAAATTTTTGCAAACTAATTTTTGGTTTATGATTTTAGTTGATTATTTTTGGCTTTCTAAGTATACAATCAGTTTGTATTTCAGTAGTCCTTGTTTTATCTATTCCTTTCCAATTTTTATACCTCTTTTGACTTTCCTTTGTTCTCCTTATATCAGGTAAAATAATAATGGTGATAATGAACTCCCTTATCTGAGTTCTAGTTCTTGTTGACATATTAAAGGGAAAAAACATTTTCTCTACACATAGAACACTCCAGGTAGCAAATGTGTAGAATTTGTTTCCCCCACACCAAGCAACTCTCTGCAAACACTAACTAGAAATCCTCCAGTTCAATTAGATTCTGACAATATCTACCTGGAGTTAGTGTCAAGTCTTACAGGTTAAAAGTTTCAGTCCCACAAGACACCTCCACTTAAGATACCAATAGCAAGTCCCAGTTTACCACCTGTACTTCTGATGACTGGCTGTAATTCAGGAATGTCTACAACCCCCTTCTCATACTCAGTAATTTGCTATACACAATACTCAGGGAAACACTTTACTCACTATTACTAATTTATTACAAGTGATGTTAAAAGGAAACAAATGAGCAGTCAGGTGAAGAGATACTTGGGGCAAGGTCTGGAATGGTCTGGAGTGTGGGAGCAACTGTCCCTGTGGGGTTGGGGTACCCTGCCCTCTTTGCTTATGGATGTGTTCACCAACCCAGAAACTCATGAAATCCCACCTTGTAGGGTACACATAGAAGTTTCATTACATAGACTTGATAGATTAAATCATTGGCCATTGGTGATTAAGTCAGTCTCCCAGCCCTCTCCCCTCCCTGAAAGTGAGGGGTGGGACTGAAAGTTCCAACCTTCTAATCATACGGTTACCTCCTCTGGCACTACTTCCCATCCTCCCAGAATCACCTCATTAGCGTAAACTCAGGTATGTTTGAAAGGGTCATACGATGAATACCAAATGCTCCCGTCACCCATATCACTCAGGAAAGTCCAAGGGTTTTTGTAGCTATTTCAGGAACCAGGAAGGAAGGCCAAATAGATCTATTTTTTACTTTAATACACAAGTGTTGCCCCATTAAGTATGACTCTAGCTTTTTGGGGTTGAGGTAAATATATCTTATCATGCCAAGGAAGTATCCATCTTTTCATGTTTCACTGAGTGATCTTTGTTAGTTTTATCAGGAACGGCGGGTACATTTTGCTGATTACTTCTTCAGTGTCTTTGGGATGGTTACACGATTTTACTCCTGAAAATATGAATTGGTCTGATGGATTGAGAAATATTTGAATTTCTTATTTAAACTCTATTTGATCATAATATTTTATTCCTTTATTGTATCCCTTGATTCTGCGTGCCAACTTTTCATCAGTATTTATGAATTAGAGTTATCTTGAGTTTCTTTTATGTGTAATAGTTATGAGATTTTGCATTTATTTTAAACAACTTATAGTTACTTTTTCTGTGAAGGACAGTTTTCTAAATAATCTTATACTTTGAGTAAGATTCTAAGGAGCATGCTTGGTTTAAAGGAACATGTGGTTTCAAGGATGTCATTATGTTCCTGTATATGAGTGCAAATATAAACTTAATGAAAATAGGGTCTGTCTATTTGAGGAGCCAAAGTATGGAAAATAATTTATTAACACTTCATTAGTACTAATAAAAATTATTTTTAAGCTTGTTAATTAGCTTAGTGTGTAGTAGGTTGACTTTACATGTATTAGCTCATTTTAATCCTCTGTCCATCCATGTAAGAATTGCTTTCAACTCATAGAAAATAGATTTTGAAGAAGTGAACAGGTCACCCAAGATCACACAGGTGGTAAGGGTTGGAATCACACTTAAAGCTTAGATCTAGAACCAGGCGTGGTGGCGCACACTTGTAATTCCAGTACTTGGGAGGCTGAGACAGGAGAAATGCAAGTTCATGGCCAGCCTCAGCTACTTAGTGAGGCCCTCCACAACTTAGTGAGAGCCTGTTTCAAAAATAAAGAATAAAAAATAGGGCTGGGGGTGTAGCTCAGAAGTAGAATGCCCCTGGGTTCAATCCCCAGTACCGCAAAAAAAAAAAAAAAAAGCTTAGATCTATTTGATCCTAGCACCTATCTTTCCATCTTTCCTACCACCATTATATATTTTTTTAAAAATTTGAGTTTTATAGGTAATTGGAAGTAAGAAAGATCATTTCCTGAAGCAGTAGCCTCAAAGTGCAGCCTTCAGACCAGCAGGGTACACCTCACCTGGGACCCAGTTAGAAATGCACATCCTCACACCCTGCCCAGATCTCCCGGGCAAAACCTCAAGGGATGGGGCCCTACAGGCTTCGTTCTAATAAGTCTTCCAGGTGCTCCCGAGGCACACTGAAGTCTGAGAACCTCCGCCTTTGAGGCGGCGTGCTCTTCTTCCCTGCTGCAATCTGAATTTTAGGAGTTATTAACTTGTTGACTCTATGAAGAAGGGCAAAATATTCTTTATTTTCTCCACTTACTCTCCACAAATAAAGGCTAATCATTTGTTTGACACCATATGGCTTGTTCACAAAAGGGAGTATTTGCTGAGCCTGCCTCCCCGTGAGACTTGTGAGAATTAAACTCTTGTGAAATGTCAATAGAGCATCATTTCCTCACAGCCTCAGTGAGGCAGAGGTCTCAGGCACACTAATGAGCCTTCATTTTAGTACTGAAGGCAGCTGGCAGATGCACACGTTCTCCATGTATAGCCTCTCGTGCGTGATGGATAAGGACTTCCTGGGACTAAGGAGATGGAGGCGCTGTGAAGGCCAGGACCCAGCACCCTCAGCCCTCTGCCTCTCGGGAAGGCGTTCCCAGCCTTTATTCCGTTCTGTGAGTGAGCAGTGCTGGGAGGAAGGTGACATCATAGGCCTCCGACTCGACCTCATCTCTGCACAGTGCCACCAAACTGAGGAAATACTGATAAGTCACTTAACCTAAAAGGCTCAATGCAATTAATGATTTCCATGCAATTGCCAGTTGCCTGCCCTTCCCTTCTGGTGCAGAATTTGTTTCACTGGGCTCGCTGATTTACAAAAGGAAGGCTGCTCACAGACTAATTGGGTGCAGTCATTACAGAGGGCAGAATGGCTGAGCGCTAGAGCAGTGCTAAAGTGGTTTTCGATAAAGTCCCTCTCGTTCCTGCAATCATTGTCACCCCTAGTAATCAGACCTGAACGGCATTGGCTTAGGGGCTGTCACGATCCTATGGGTTTGCCAGTGACCAAGTATAGTTTGCTGAAACTGGCTTTCAGTTGTATTCAGGTAGCTTGTCCAGTTCTGGGAGTACCCAGGCTGGACATATTTCTGTGCTCAGTAGAGGTCTCCCTGGAGTGCGGCCATGTGTTTGGCCATGGGGGGTTGATACAATAAGTGAGCCACTTTCCAGGGACTGTAGAGTGCACCTTTGTGTGAACTGACTCACGCAAACCACACCCTCCTGCTCCAGCCCAGATACCGCCAGGCCCAGTCTTTGTCTCTGTGCCTAGAGGCCTAAGGGCTGCAGACTAGGATGGGTAGAACTCAAGAAAGCCCAGGAAGCCTCACCATTCATGCCCCTGCATGCAGCCTACCTCTAACATTTTTAGGGCCTGCAGCAGAGTATAAGCAGAGGTACATATACTGCATTTAAATGACTGAAATGCAGATCAAGCTAATTCACTGTTTAAAAATAACACATGTTGTAGCCTCCTACCTTAGAAAATTAACCTCTGTAATGACCTGGACTGTGGCGGCATAGAGAAAGCTTCCTGTCTCTTCTCACCTGGAGTCCACCTACTCCACTAAGACCCTGGCATGCATGCATGCAAACATGCAGACAGCTCGCCTTCTTGTGTAAGCTCTAATCATAACCCCCTTGTTTCAGCCAGCATTCTCACTACTGTGACCCAAAACACTTGAGCACCACACAACTTAGAGGTAAGAAGATTTTATTTATTGTCAGTTCTTGAGATTTCAAGGGTTCAATCCAAATTAGGCCAGTTGCATTTGCAGAGCTCAGAGCACGGTGGCAAGAAGCAGGGAGAGGGAGACAGCAAGTCCTCTGCTCTCACAGCATGGAGACTGGAAGTACAAAAGGGCCAGCAAGGGGATTCCAGGACATAAGCACAGTCCCCAGGATCACACCCCTAGGGAACCACCTCCTCCAGCTACACTCCACCTGCCTAAGTTACCACCCAGTAAATCCTTCATAATGGATTTATCTCCTAATGAGAATATAACCCTCATGATTTCATTATATCAACTCCGAACATCAATACACAGCTCTTTCAGGGGGAGATTCTATATCTAACCATAATATTCCTCTTCATGGTAAACCATTGTCCTATGGCCTGTCCTTGGGCAGAGAGGGTCCTCGCTGGCAGCCCAGGTCACCTCAAAAGGATGGCTTGGAGAAAAAGATCCAGACAGTACGAGAATGGGCTTATGGCCATTTGGGCAGGAAATTCTGGGGTTCCAGGGACTAAGGACATGTTTAGAAAGGAAAAGCATGGGCTCTGAATGAGTGCCTTTTAAGTCCCACAGAACCCTGACATATATTAAAATGTATAACTACAATGCACCAATAAATGAACATAAAAAAGAAGCCTTGCCCCATTGAGAGGGACACAGTCAGATGAGGGTCCGAGTAGGGGTTCCATCTTCCTGTGTCTCAGCATAGTATTGGACTCATGACATGTTTCATGACCAGGGCCTCAGTCAAAGGAGAGGCAGTAAACACAGCCTTGTGTATTCACGTACACACCCCACACAGATACTTACATTTATTGGTGATCACAAGCTGGGTTGTCCTTGTGATCTACCTGTAATACTTACACATTTCTCTCCCCCACCCCCCTCGACATACCAGCACTCTTCTTACATATAAATATATAAATGTACAGACTTGACAGTTTTTCTTCCCATTTGCCTTACTGTGATACCCATATCCAGATGCCTGCCATAAAGCTTGACACCAACAGGCATCTCCACACAGACACGTGCATCTCCAAGCCTTGCACACGTATGCATACCCACCAACATTGTGCTGCCATACACACTTCCAAACCTAGGCATCCTTCTGCACACACTCATTTCCTAACATATACTCATACTTTACTATGTCTGGCATGGTTTTCTTGCCACCATTGTAATTGTTGGTGTACCTGGAATCAGGTTGAAAGTAGTGACTGAATTGAGGCTTTAGGGTTTTAACGTATGGTTATTGTATGTTTTTAAATAGATATGTAATGATTATACATACTTATAAAGTATACTGTGATTCTTTGATGCATGTGTACACTGTGTAATGAGTATGACCATTAGCATACCCAGCACCTCGTATATTTATCATTTCTCTATGGTGAGAGCATTTAAAAAAAAATCTATTCTAGCTATTTTAAGTATGTGATATGTTACTGTTAAGTGTAGTCACCCCGCTGTGTAACAGAACGTCAGCACTCACTCCCACTGTCTACAGGTAACTTTGGACCCACTGGTCAACCTCTCCCCTCTCCCCCTTCCTGGGTGCAGTTATTTTTTCAACGTTTTGCTTATGACTCAGCAGATAATGGGAACTGGTCCCATTGCATTTACTGGTGACCATAAGGTAATCTGAACATAATTGCCCAGACGCCTGCCGTGTCAGCGTAGGTGACATACTCGCTCTGAAGGTCGATGCTTGTCATCCTGCAGGGCACAGCACCTGGCCATGGCTCCCTTGTCTGGATGCTTCAGGAGTAGCAGTCGGAATTTCTTAAAACATCCCACATCAGAGAAACCACACAGGGAAACCACACAGGAAAGACTGAGTGATGCTGGGTCTTCCCGTGAGCCTCAGCTGCCCCTTTGCCAGTGATTCTGCCCCCCCCCCCAGGTGTGTGCCCACTGGAAGGGAGGCAGACTTGAATGATTCCCTACTCTTAGTCATTTCTTTGGCAGTACTGTCTCTGAAATGTTGTTCGATTCACTAATGTTGCTTAGTGAAACACTCCCCCACCATGTTTGGGCAGAAGCCATTGAATGTCAGTGTCTTGTCCACTTTATTTTTTTATTTTATTTTATTTCTTTTTGAACTGAGGCACATTCTACCTCTGAGTTACACCCTTAGCCTTTTATATTTTTTAAATGTTGAAACAGAGTCTTGCTAAATTGCTGAGGTTGGCCTCAAACCTGCAATCTTCCTGTCTCAGCCTCCCAAATATTGGGATTACAGAGGTACACCACCATGCCCAGCCTTCTTACTCACTTTAAAAGTAAAAGATGAGCCGGGCGTGGTGGTGCACACTTGTAATCCCAGTACTTTGGGAGGCAGAGACTGGAGGATCTGGGTTCACGGCCAGCCTCAGCTCTCTAGCGCTCTCTCTCTCTCTCTCTCTCTCTCTCTCTCCCTGTCTCTCTCTCTACTTAGCGAGGCCCTCCGCAACTTCGTGAGACCCGGTTTCAAAATAAAGTATAAAAAATAGGGCCGGGGGTGTAGCGCGGAGGTAGAACGCCCCTGGGTTCAATCCCCGGTACAGCAAAAAAAAAAAAAAATAAATAAATAAATAAATAAATAAAATAAAATAAAAGTAAAAGATGTCCAACTGTGTGATGATAAATTTTTATTTGAAGCATGTTTGGTATTTAGTAGTATATTGCTCAAGGCCAAGAAACTAGCATTACAATGTTTCTAATTAGCTAAATTCCAGACATTCTCCAGCTGGTAGGGGTTCTATTTTCCAGGATCCTTCTCTGTAAAGCCAGTACTGCCACTTTCCCTATTCTCTCTTTGGAAGCAAGTCACTAACCCTAGCCCACTTTCAAGGAGAGGAAGACAGGAATTGGGTTCTACCTCCTGGAAGGACCAATATCTACATATATTACTTGGAATTCTTAGTAGAATTCATTTTTAAGAAGAAATAGAGGTATTTGGTGTAAATGATTTCTGGTGTGGGCAAGATGGTGCAGCCTCGTCCCTCTTCCCTATTAAGTATGATAATAAACCCTGGAGATTGCATCAGAGGTAACTGGAGAAGAGCTCTGAGAGTTGGTACTAGGGAAGGGAGTGGGTTCGGTGTCCCTGGGCTGGAGGAACAGTGCAACAGCAGGGCACTTGTGTCTTCCCCTCACCTAAGAGAAGATGGTCCAGGTGCGGCATTTCTTGACTCACAACCTAGCAACAGAAAGCAGCCCAGGTAGGCTCACCCCTCCTTGATACCTCAGAGTTCCTTTGACAGCACTATGTGAGCCCAGCACCTAGGCTGAATAGCAGCCAAGGGAAGTACTGTCCTTCCTGCGGGGCCTAAGAGTCCTGACCTCCACTAAGAGATAGCACTGTAGCTGAGAGCCGCCAGCCAAAGGGGCTCCACTCCCACAAGCGGCCCAGCCTGGGAATCCTCTTTCTCCCAGTGAACCTGAGGCTCCTTTCTTTACCCAGGGACACCTGGGCAGCTGGAAGACACTGGGAGAGGACTCCAAATATAGCAAGCACTCAGTAACGTTCTTATCCCTATGAGTCTCACACTCTACTTCCCAACTAAGTGGTACTAGGTGATCTGGTCTGGAGAAATCTTCCCCTTGAAGAAGGAGGAAAGGATGTCTGCTCTCACCACTCTTATTCAACATAGTACTAGAAATTCTAGCCACTATAATAAGGTAAGAAAAAGAAATAGCTGGGCGTGGTGGCACACGCTTGTAATCCCAGTACTTGGGAGGCTGAGACTGGAGGATCACAGGTCCATGGCCAGCCTCAGCTACTTAGTGAGGCCCTCCGCAACTTAGTGAGAACCTGTTTCAAAATAAAGAATAAAAAATAGGGCCTGGGGTATAGCCTGGAGGTATAATGCCCCCGGGTTCAATCCCGGTACCATAAGAAAAAAAGAAAAGAAAGAAAGAAGGAAGGAAGGAAGGAAGGAAGGAAGGAAGGAAGGAAGGAAGGAAGGAAACAGGCATTGAAAAAGAACTGTGCCTTTTTGTAGGCAACACAGTTGTCTATGTAGAATATGACAAGGAATATTTAAAAAGAAAAAGATAAAAGGCCTACCAGAACCAATTAGTGAGCTCAGTAAGGCCACAGAATATAAGACCAATACACAAAAGTCAACCCTATGGCTGCAAAGCAGCAATGTATATGTAAAAACTGAAGTTTAAACCAGTACCATTTATGATTACTCAAAAGAAAATGAAATATTTAGACATATACTTAAGACATGTATAAGATTTGTATTCTAAATATTATAAAACATTAATGAAGGAAATCAAAGAATACTGAAATAAAAAGACATATCTTGTTCATGGATTGGGAGACTAAGCCTGAGGATGCCCATTTTCCCCCAAATTGAGATATACATACTGATTTAAAAGTTTTTCTGTCTAAATTTAAGTAAGGTTGTTTTTGGATATAGATAAGGTAATTCTCCAATTTAAGTGGAAAGGCATAGGCTCTAGAGTAGTTAAAATTGTTTTGGCAAAGAATATTAAAGTAGGAGGTATCACTCTACCTGTTGTTAAGGCTTACCACATAGTGATAGTAATGAAGACAGTGCGGTATTGGTGGAGAGGTGGACCCATGGATCAGTGGAACAGAATAGTGAGCCCAGAAAGAGAACCAGAAAAATATGCTCACCTCATTTCTGACAAAGGTGCAAATACAATCCAATTCGGGGAAGATCGTTTTGTTAAAAAGTGATGCTGGAGAGTTGGACATCCATAGGCAAAAAACCTGAACCTCTACCTAAACCTCATACCATATACCAAAATTCACTCAACATGGATCAGGGACTTAACTGTGAAATGTGAAACTACATATAACTTTTAGGAAAAAACAATGTTCAGGATTTAGGGCTAAACCAAGATAGACTTGATAAGAAAAACATGATCTACAAAAGAAAAATATTGATAAATTGGACTTCATCAAGATAAAGAAATAACTTGTGCTCTATAAAAACTCTTAAGCAGATGAAAAGATAAATGATAGACTGGATAATATTTGAAAACTACATAATGGATAAAGGCCTAACATGTAGAATATATCAAGAACTCTCAAAACTCAGTTTTTTAAAAAAAAGCCAATTTAAAATGAGCAAAATACATGAAGAAACATTTCACCAAGGATATATCAATGACAGATAGGCATATGTAATAATGTTCAATATTCTTACCCATCAGAGAAACGCAAATTAAAATTTAGCAATAAAGTGTCACTCTATATCTGTTAAATGGCTAAAATGAAAAATAACGGCAACATTCAATGCTGACAAAGTGGTGGAGAAACTGAGTCACCCATCTATTACTGGTGGAAATGTGAAGTAGCATAGTTACTCTGGGAGACAAATGCCATAAAACTGAGCAATTGCACTCTTGGGCATTTATCCCATAGAAATGAAAGCTTATATTCATATAAAACCCTGCAGATGAATATTTATGTTATCTTTATTTGTAATAGTTACAGACAAATCAGGTCAGATGTGCTTCCGTAGGTGAGTGATTACACAAACTGGTGCATCTATACCGTAGAAATAGTACTTTGCAATAAAAAAGAATGCACTTGATTGATGCAGGAACCTAGGTGAACTTGGGAAATTTGCTAAACAAAAGAAGTCAGTCTCAAAAAGGCTACATACTATATATTTGCATTATATAACATTTTGAAATGCTAACATTTTAGAAATGGAGGAAAGATTAGTAATTGCCAGTAGAAGATCTTAGAAGATGGAAAGATCGCCCTTTGCTCTTGGATAGGCAAAATGAATATTATTAAAATGGCTATTCTACCAAAAGTGATCTACAGAGTCAATGCAATCCCTATCAAAATGCCAATGTCATTCTTCACAGACCTAGAAAAATCAGTCCTAAATTTCATATGGAGAAACAAAAGACCCAGAATAGCCAAAGCAATCCTCAACAATAAGAACCATGCAGGAGGCATTGCAATTCCTGACTTCAAATTATACTACAGAGCTATAGTAATAAAAACAGCATGGTATTGGCACAAACAGACACATAAAGCAGTGGAACAGAATAGAAGATAAACAAATCCACACACTGATAGCCAATTGATTTTTGACAAAGGTGCCAAATGCATGCATTGAAGAAAAGACAGCCTTTTCAACAAATGGTGTTGGGAAAACTGGTTATCCGTTTGTAGAAAAAATGAAATTAAATACCTTCCTTTCACCCTGCACAAGAGTCAACCTGAGATGGATCAAAGATCTGGAAATTAGACCAGAGACTTTGAAGTTACTAGAGGAGGGCATAGGTCCAACACTCCAACATATAGGCACAGGTAGAAACTTTCTCAGTAAGACACCGAAAGCTCAGGAAATTAAAACAAGAATAAATGGATGGCATTAAACTAAAAAGTTTCTGCTCATCAAAGGAAACCATCAAGGGTCTAAAGAGAGAGACTACAGAATGGGAGATCTTTGCCAGCTATTCCTCTGATAAAGGACTAATATCTAGAATATACAAAGAACTTAAAAGACTTAACACTAAAAAACAAATAACCCAATCAAGAAATGGGCAATTGAACTAAATAGACACTTCACAAAAGAAGAGATACAAATGGCCAATAAATACATGAAAAAATGTTCAACATCATTAGCAATCAAAGAGATGCAAATCAAAACTATACTGAGATTACATCTAACCCCAATCAGAATGACAATCATCAAGACGTCAAACAACAATAAATGCTGGTGAGGATGTGCGGAAATAGGGGGGATTGATAATTACTATAGCCACTATGGAGATCAGTGTGGAGATTCCTCAGAAAACTGGGAATGGATCCACCATATGATCCAGCTATACTGCTCCTGGGCATCTTTCCAAAGGGATTGAAATCAGAATATTATAGTAGTATATGCATATCCATGTTCATAGCAGCACAATTCACAATAGCCAAATTATGGAACCAACCTAGGTGTCCATCAATGAGTGAATGGATTATAAAATTATGGGATATACACACAATGGAATTCTACTCAGCAATAAAGAAGAGCAAAATAATGTCATTTGCAAGAAAATGAATGAATCTGGAGAACATTATGTTAAGGAGATCAGCCAGTCACAGAAAGTGAAGGGTCGTATGTTTTCTCTCATATGCGGGAGTAATCGGGATACCAGAGGGACTTTAGATAATGAAGGAGAAACTCCATTGGACCCAGTGAGGTGGTCTGAGGGGTGAGGGAAGAGTCACTTCCATTGACATTATGTACATATGTGAGAATACCAATGTCAATCTCAGTACCCTGTATGGAGAAGGGGGGAGTATGGAGGGAGCCGGGGAAAAGTCCATCAAGTGCTGTGTGCATGTATGTCACTGTCCCTATGAACTGAATTATGATGTGAGACTATAATGTACCAATAAAAGTATTTTAAAAAGTATTCTTTTTGCAGAAATATGAAGACATATTTTAGGGGGAGGGAATAGGGTGGGATTGAAGGGAGGGCTAAATGTGCAATGTGTGCATGTATGATGTTGATACCCTGACATATATCAAAATGTATAATTACAATGCACCAATAAATGAACATAAAAAATAGAATGTCCACATAAGCCCAAAGAATATTATCAGTGTATTTACTTTTGAATAAATAACAGGCTATTTGTTGTTGTTGTCATTGTTCTCAGTGGTACCTTCTATCACTCATTTTGCAATGGATTGGTAGGGCAACCTTTTCTTTCCAAGAAGAATCCCTAAGTCCCCCAGCATGAAGCTCTCTCTGTAACTGAACTGAGCTTATCTTTCTGCAGGGTTGCTGTTGGTTTGAGACAAGCCTCTCGCACAAAATTTAACAAGCTCGTTGTTTTAGTCAGTTTTCCATTGCTGTGACCTAAATACCCAACAAGAACAACTTAGAGGAGGAAAGGTTAACGTGGGTTCACTGTTTCTGAGGCTTAGTACATTGTAGGCTGGCTATAAGGCAGGAATCATGGTGGCAAGGAATGACACCTGAATGCCACGCTCACATCATGGCAGCTGGAAGCAGAGAGAGCAAGAGGAGGGACCCGTGGACATATATCGTCTCTAGGGCCGTGCCCCCAGTGACCTGCCTCCTCCCGCCATGCCCACCTCCGGACCTTGCTGCATTAGGGATATTCTTTCAACACATGAGTTTTGGGGGGACATTCCAAACCCAAACCACAACACCAGCCACTTAGAAACTGTAGCTGAACACGCTTCCCATGTGCCCTTGGCAGCTCTGAGTTGCCGCTAGGTGAACCTGAAGGTGTTACCAGTTGATGTTTGTATGTGAAGATAGAGGAGGCGAGCTTAGAGACCAGAATATCCAGTCCTGTCTTTGACTAGCCACTTCTGTTGAAAGTGGAACGCAGCTGGGCGTGGTGGCGCACGCTGGGGAGGCTGAGACTACCAGTACTTGGGAGGCTGAGACTGGAGGATCCGGGTTCGCAGCCAGCCTCAGCTACTTAGTGAGGCCGTCCACGATTTGGTGAGACCCTGTTTCAAAATAAAAGGATAAAAAATAGGGCTGGGGGTGTACCTTGGAGGTAGAATTCCCCTGGGTTCCATCCCCAGTACCGCAAAAAAACAAAAGTGGAGCACTAGGGAGTGTTGGCTTGCCTTTCTTGAGAGGCCACAGGTGGTCTTCATTGATCACTGCTCTACAGCACAGTGACAAGGCTGCCCTCAGCTGGGTACATCTCTCCTCTGAGCTCTCTGCCATGGGTCTCTGCTGTTTTGTCTTCCCAGAACAGTAGTGGTCTATTTTTCTTGGAGATGTGCCTCTCTTTCTCCCTAACCTGGTGATTCTTCCCATGGAATTTGCCCCCCAGACCACAGAGAGTAACACTGTGGGCCCAGGCGCTAATAGAAGGTATGTTTCCAGGGCTTGGGAGTGGACTAGCCCCAAGTGCCAGTTGTCCCTGAGACCAGCCTCCCTTTTAGCTATTTGTTTTTATGAGCTGTGAGATGTGTTCCTTGGCTAACCTAGTTTATGTTGAGTTTCCTTCACATGTATTCATATATCTTGATTCATACTCTCCTAAAGATCGATACACAGTGTTTTCTTCCTTTATTCCCCCCTATGTCTTGCTGTTCTTAGCTATAGACAGAGGGACCAAAAGAAGTACATCATTTTATTCTGTTCTTTAAGATCCCTGCTGAGTCCCAGACAAGATCAGTTGAAGATTCCCTTTGTATGTCTGGTGAGGACCAGGTGCTTTGTCAGGAACAGCTCCAGTTGGACCAAATCAGAACTAAAAGAGGCCCAGGGGCAGCCAGTGCCTGTATTTGTAGTGCATGAGCTCATCTTGTTGCTGGAGAGATTGATGTCATCAACTGGGCCAAGTACTAACGAATTCATGGTTCAGGACCAGTCAGTGACTGCAGAGGTATATTTAGATTGTTCCCAATTTCTGACATTGCTTCAAGGTAAATCCATTATCTGGGTAAGAGCTGCCATATAGTAATTACACTGAAAATATTATATTTGTACATGCTTTCTCCCCCTCAGCAAAACATACTTAAAATGTCCTCAGAGGTAATTTTTTTTAAGTCTTGGCACTTTTGTACTGCAATTCTACCTGAATAACATCAAGCAATATTCCAAAGGTGATTAGTATATCCATCTTCTACTGGCTGGGGTCTTGAAAACAGCTGCTTCTGTGTGTGTCCAGTCTGAGGTCTCACTTTGATGGTAAGGCTTGTCCTGTGGCTCAGGGGCCACGTCTACAGAATGAATGCAATTATAGCCTCCTCCATCACTAATTTTGGCCAAAGCCCTCTTGGTGGTTGTGCTAGCCCATGTGTCCTTTGTAAATCCCAGAGCTTGTTTGACTCATTCGAGGATGCTCAGGTCAACTGGCATCGATCAGATACCCAGGCATCCCTGCTTGCTGATAAGTAAAGAGGACAGAAGGAGAAGAAAGCAGTTTTGGTTTGCTCATCATTGCATTTTTGGTCTTATTGGCTTTGTTAAGGAAATGGAATTTGTTCTTTCTCTGATCTGGATTTGGATGGGGAAATGTCCGGATCACAGAGTTTTGTGGTCCCTGTTCCTAGGTATGTCGACTTTACAGCAGGGCCCAAGGAATGGCATAGCAAGACCCAGGGGAGGGGAGGGTCTGATAGACGTGAGCTCATGGCACAAACCTGCTTCAGTGGTGGGCACTCTGGGGCAAGTGGTTTCTGTGGATTTGCTCCTGGGAGTCCTGCGATCACTCACCCTTACCTCTGCACAGCTGCGGCTCCAATGTGAAGCTGTGGCCTTTCTTCTTACGGCGTCCCTGGGTTCTGGTTACTGCCTGTTCTCTCCCTTTGCAGACACCCCTGTGTAGGTTGGTTTGTTGCTGTCTCAGAATGGAGGGCTGCTAGACTCCTTTGCCCAGCACCTGGTGCAGTCGGGCCATGGATGTCATTTCCCCAAAGAGTCTTGTTTTGTTCTGATGATTCCAGAGCCAGAGGATCATCAGGTTTCAAGACCCTGGGATGTGATCTGGCTTTATTATAATTCAGTGAAAAGAGGTTTTCTATCCCTAGAAAGCCCTCCTCCATGAAACCAGGCCAGCTGATGGAAAAGAAAGTGAAAACAGCCATGACTTTCAAATTTCTTTATTCTTTTTTTTTTTTTTTTTTTGCGGTACCGGGGATTGAACCCAGGGGCGGTCTACCTCCGCGATACACCCCCGGCCCTAATTTTTTTTATACTTTATTTTGAAACCGGGTCTCACGAAGCTGCGGAGGACCTCACTAGATAGATAGATAGATAGATAGATAGATAGAGAGAGAGAGAGAGAGAGAGAGAGACAGGGTGAGAGAGAGAGAAGACAGAGAGAGCTGAGGCTGGCCACGAACCCGGATCCTCCGGTCTACGCCTCCCAAAGTACTGGGATTACAAGCCTGTGCCACCACGCCCGGCTATTCTTTTTTGTAAGCAACAACACCTATTTTTCTCCCAAATGAAATCTCACCTTGAATTGAGCACATAGAATCTATGAAAGCAGAATTTCTAAGATGAACTTATCCCTTGCCTTTGGCAACAGATTTTGAGGTAATTTCTCAGAACCCCAGATTTCAAGGTCCCTGCTTGGAGGGCTGCTGACTCTAAGTCCTCGACTGCCTTAGAGAAGAGGGCTGTGCAGATCACGGGGACAGAGCTGGTTTGGAGCCGGGTCTTCTGAGGCCCTGCGTGCTCTACATTCCGTGCCCTGCAGCTGCTCGCAAACCCCCGGTTATGGTCACAGACCTTGTCCAAAGTCCTCAAAAAGTCCTAATTTTGCTTCTGGAGGGAAGCTTTCAAAAAGGAAGAGAATTTCTCAGGGTCAGCTGTCCATTGATTCATTTATAACTTTATTGATTGATTGATTTTTACCAAGGATTGAACCCAGGAGCTCGAGCTACATCCCCAACTCTTTTAGTTTTTATTTTGAAACAGGGTCTCACTAAGTTGCTGAAGCTGTCCTCGAACTCAGGAGCCTCCTGTCCCAGCCTCCCTAGTACTGGGATTACAGGTGTGCACCATCACGCATGGCCATTTATATCTATTTGTTGAACATCTGTGACAACAAAATTTTTTATCAGGTACTTTATTATTTCAGTCTCATAAAGCTTACAGTCTGGACATAAATAATAACCAGGAACAAACAGCTCTGGTAGCTGCGGTATGAGGATACTATTGGGGTACACGAGGGTGATATTTAATACCTGCAGAACAAAAAGGAGGTAAACACCTAGAGAAAGCAGGTCAGGGTGGTCTTCCCGGAAGAGGAATAACACGTGCAAAGGATTAGAGACAGGGGAACTCTAAGCCTGAGGTGGGGTGACTGAGGAGACGGGGAGCTCTGAGCCTGAGGTGGGGTGACTCAGGAGATGGAGAGCTCTGAGCCTG